>JADKXX010009907.1:0-99461 GCA_017310255.1 Butorides virescens
AGACCCTTCTGGAGAACTCGTCAGGGAACTTCTTTCAAACCAAACAATCTCCAAAGAAAATCACTAATAAGGATCATCTAGTGCCTTCCACATCACCTCGCAAATCGTTTTCAAGATGCTTTTCTCATGTCACCTCCAGTTATTGATTTATTAAAAAGCAACAAGATATTTCACTGCATAAAGTAAGATTTTTATTTATTTATGCAGGCCTGTCAGTGCTGATAAAATACTGTGCATGCTAGATATTACTTGCACTCCGTATAATTAAGCGAAAGGCCAGACCTTTGTGGAAGTGCTCAACAGAATCCTGATCCTGACCAGGCAGGAGGGCTCAAGGGAGAGGTGGAGAGGGGCTCCCGAGGGCAGGGGAGCCCCGTCCCCCTGCTACTCACCTGGAACGGTGCCCGCGGCTCCCCAGAGCATCCTGCTATTTCAGGTCAGGGTTGGCCTCTGGGGGTGCCAGGCAAAAGATGCCAAAACCAACCAACAACTTGCCGAGGTCAAAGGCAGACCCCAAACCCCAACTAAGAAAACCAACAATCAACACAAGGAGCGTCAGAGAGGCAGTCAAATGTTTCCACTAAGCTCACCAAGCTACTCCTCAGGCTTTAAAGAAACAGACCCAGGCGCAGGACCTTCCCCGGCCGGCCCTACACACGGCGCCAAAGCAGAAGGCACTGCTGTCTGGACAAGATCTCCTCCGTTTCCAACTGTATTTATGTACCTGCTACAATGAGGACATCATTCCTGCTTCTCCTGGGTTATTCTCATTTAAAGTTCATTCAAACATTTGGTAATGAACAGTAAATCTTCAGACTACTCAGAACTGCTCTGTTTAATAAACTGTGTGCATTTCATCAACATTATTCAAAACTCAAACTCATTTACAAAAAAATCCACATCAGTCTGAAAGAAAAATGTATTGAACTCCTACAAAGCTCTTGGCAGCGTAACACAGGTTCGGACCAAGTGAAACATTTCGGATCACTTTTTGGCTAAAATTGTACCGTGGGCACTTTTAGGTGCCTGAAGCACTAGCGAGATGCTTGATACCAAGCACTTTTGAGGTGCATCTACATGGATGAGGTCTTTCAAGGTACAAGGCTCAAGGCAGCTTAAGCTCTTCAAGATTTGGCTAAGGACTAAGTCCAGACAGAATGATTTTCCACCAGATTATAGCCACGCGTACGCCACAAGTCCCTCTTTGCCGCTTCAAGACTCAATCTTCCTCTGCTCCTGCTTCATGCTGTCGCTTCTGCTTGTGTACGGGCAGGCGGAATTTAACATCTGGGCCATGTTTCAAACCCGCTTGGCTGCAGAAGCTTTCCTGGCTAGCTACAGGACTGAGACAAATCGGGGACTCTTTGAAGACAAGAGCAGATAACAGGCCAGACGAAACTGAAAAAAATAAAAATATCAGGGAACAACTACGTCCATGTGTCAGGTTTTGGAATAACTGAGCAAAAGCACGAAGACACCTGAGCCTAGCATGGACCGTCACCTGGCGATTCTGAAAGGGTCACACAGAGCTGCGGGCCGCATCCTCAGATGCTGCCGAGGTCAGCCCACGTGGCTAACCCCACATCTGCCTCTTGCAGTGATACCGAGATGCAGAGAGCATTTTGGATGAGCCAAGCGTAGACTAATCCAAATTAAAAACCCCAGTGGATTTAAGAAAATGCATGGAAAAAACATTCAGGTCAGAGTGCTCTCTAGCATTCTCTTTTTAACTGGTAGCCTGGCTTTTGCTCTGCAAACCCATCTCTTGTCTAACAATATAAAGCCCTAACAATGGAAATGTGTTTTCATCAGCTGGATTTTTTTTTTTTTTTTTTTTTTTATGCTCCCCCCCCCCCCCCCCCCCCCTTCAAAAAAAACAGCCCAAACCCAAAACCCTCTGCAATACCTCATGCTTTGGAAACTGCAGCTTTGGTCTGTTTTAGACTATAAGACACTTCACCAAACGCCCCTTTTGGCCCACGGCGTTCCCCGTGCAGCAGCACACACAGCCTGGTTCCCACCCCACCGCAGCGCCGGCCGCAACGGGGCTCAGGGTCTGCCAATGCCACGATCCTTCAAGTGCTTGGACTTCCTCCAAAAAAAAAAAAAACAACCCAGAACAACCCCCAAAACACCACCAACCTCAACACATGGAGGAAAAGCTGCAGCTGAGGGTCCCCCCTCGAGCAGCTCTCGGAGCCTGCGGACCCTCCCGGCGGCGCTGGCACCGCGCTGCCGCGGTCCGACGGGGACGCGCCCGGACGCAGCCTCACCGCGCGGATCCTGCGGCCTCCCCGGGACCCACCTCGGCCTTTCGCTAACTTCATTCATGCTTTATTCTCAAGGTCATTTCTTGTTTATTTAATCATCTATCGTGCTTGCAGTCAGATGGGTCTCTTAATCCCCGGGCTGGTTTCTTAACTTTAAATTAGTTTCCAGTAAAGCGGGGCTCGTACCTGGCAGGAGAAAGCGCCTTGTTTTTAACACACTTGTCACTAATGCTGCCGGTCCTTGGGGAGGTTCGAAGGACCTCAAAGGCAATAGTTCTCTGCCCAGGAGCAAAGAAGCCATTACAGCTTGTACTAGAAGATTTAATAGGTGTCATAATTTATCATGTAAACCGAAAAGTGTTTCTTAATTAAGTGCGTACGTTAATGAATTTTTTAATTTGATCCCTGTAAGTACCTTGCTATACTAATTGCAATATTCTACACATTAGTCATCCGCTGTTGCCCTTGGCTATTTTCTACCCTGAGAGGGAGAGATAGAGCTTTTCAGTTAAAGTTCATTTAACTCTTTCCACCCAACAAATTAAATTTCCTGCTATTCACACTGGCGAGTGACAGCTGCATTTCAGTCCTACAGCACCTGGAGCAGAGCATCCAGCACACGCATCAGCGCGGGTCTCAGCACCGGCTCCCACGTAGGGGGGACCAGAGACAAACAAGGGAGAAGTGCTACGATCGAGCCGCAGAGGAAAAACATCACCTTGCGTTGCAGAACACTGCAAGTTTGCTCCTGGCCCTGGGCATAGGTGCGGGACAAAACGATCGTGAGCGATGGACGCTTCCTAGCCTGGTTTCAAAGGCAGTGATTGGGGTTCATTTCGGTACCTCGATGACTAACAGCGCTAAGCAGCAGAGTTTTCCAACCCACAGACTGTTCCAGGTTTCCACGCGTGCTTGACTGAGGCCTCAGCTTTTCTGATACTTTTCACTCACACCCAAAATCCAAGAGCAAGAGGTTGGGAAACTTGCCGCCAAACATCCAGCGAGCGGAAGGAAAGCGGCAGCAGCTGAAGGTTTGGCCAGTGGCTCATCCACCTCACAAACACTGCAGGAACCTGTCCTCCAGCTGCTATCAGCCAACTGTTAAGACATGAAGTGATACTGAGGTAGCTGACAAGCATCTCTGACAATTCCATGCTGCAGCTCATTTCTGGTACCTGAATAGCTTGAAGGGGCACTTCCAAAGCCTTTTAAACGTTAGAGACTACAAACCCAACTTGCCTTCCGCAGGGATCATGCTCTGGTGGCTCTTGATTTCATTCAGAAGAGCCAGGACAAATTGAAAACTCCTCACCCCCAATAGCAATGCTTTGCAAACACAGTACATGAAGTAGTCGGACCCCTCCAGACTCAACAGGAAGACGAGACAAAGCGGGAGGGTTATACCCATGGCCAGACAAGAAGCTGGCACGACTGAAAACACACAGCTTCCTCCTTAGCCACATCCGTCACATTTTCCTTTCTTTCTGCTTCTGGAGTTTGCCTAAAGGAATTCAGAATTTCAACTCAAAAACGATCCTGTACGGGAGAATTTTAGGTTTTCAAAGAAAACCTTCACTGTTCTTTGAAAATAAAAATAAAGTGAAATAAATGTTATTTTCCATCCTGTCTGCCAACATAAAGGTGTAATATGTGGATAATACAAACACTCCCTTTCCCAGCATTTGCTTCTATGACACAGATGAAACCCTTCATAGCAGCAAGTCATCATCTGCTGAGGCAGGTTAGTCCTCACCGCCTGCATCTCCAAGATGATCAGAAGGAACGCAAGGCTGGCCCCTTGAACACTGCCTAAATATGCCAGACAGGGATTTACAGTGAAGCCTTTGTCCTGTATGAACCCAAGCTCTCTGGAATCCAGAGGGATGAGCTCTCCCAGCTGGTGGGCTCTAGTGAGGAAGAGCAGCACTCACCGCTTCCTTCCCATGTTACCTTCGAGTTGGCTTCTTGCTTTGTACGTGACCCCAGCGTGCGTTCCCTGCTGCTACACAAGCACGACCCCAATTACGTACAGGTCCAATAAACCGTAATCAGGTACAGGAGAGACATTCTGTATTTATAAGGCCTGAACTTTCCTCAACCAATTTTCTTAACTTAGCCCGTGCAACACAATATTAGCCTGTCGTGCGTGTCAATAAAAACTCTTCACAAGTAATTAAAAAAAAAAATTCTAACTTTGTAAAAGCTGGTGTCAACGGTCAATTTGCAGAAACACCTTTTCAACACAAGCGGTCAAATGCCCTGCTGTATTTAACGCGAGCAGACACAGCATTTTAAAAGAAACAGCTTCCCTAAGCCCAGGGAAATCTAACGTGGAGCTGAGCTTCGCTAGGCCTCTCAGCGCCCTAGCAACAGTCATTTCTGAAGCCTGCAGGGTACCTGTGCTGAGCCCCTAAGCGAAAGGCCGACGTATCGCAGAGCATCTCCCCCATTCCACCCCGACAGCGCCAACAGACGCGCGATCGTCCTGCCGAGGTGGCGACGACGCGCGCGTACGCAATTCACCCAAGGCCCAGCTCTGCGCAGGCTCAGGACCTAGCACCGCTGCTAATTCCGCCTTCACGTTCTGTACTTCACCTCCCTTTGAGAGTTACAGACAAATAGGACCACAGACAACAGCAGCGATCCCTGTCCCGCCCGCCTATCTCCAACAGCGACTCCCTTCCGTGGGCTGGCTGTAACCCCCGCCCCGGCGCGGCCGCTAGCAAAGCCCCCATTGCTGCCGGGAGGCCCCGTGGGCGGCGTGTTAGGCCCGCGCCTTTCCCCCCAGCACCACAAAGGATGCCAAGCCCGGGTAGAGCCAAGCGGGCCCCATCCCAAGGGTGGACAATTGCAGCGCAGCGTCCCTGGAGGGACACCCGACCACCCCGGCGGCGAGGCTGCCAGCCCCGGATGGTCTCGGGCGCCACGCTGCCCCGCAGCTCATCGTTCCAGCCTTCCAGAGCAGCCACACCCGGCTCATTCCCTGCCAAGATCCACCAGCGACTGCTCTACCTTGGGACTTGGAATTACGTCTGCCTCCCCGCGCAGGAGGGCAGGGGTAATGCTCCACAGCAATTCAGCATTCACTTGGTTTCCCCCCGCCGCTCCCGAGCGCGTGACGGGCTTGCTGCTGCCCGCAGTTCTCCTGACAAGCTTACACAGGCGGTCAAGTGGATTACACGGAAGATGTTCAAATAGCCGAGGAACTTGGGAGGCCAAGGCGGCTGTGCAAAGCAGTGCTGCATCACTCATTCACTCCCCCCCTGCAAGCAGAGCTTGTGACATTAATAGCAACAGCACAGCATAACACACTTCGAGGAAGTGAGACTCTTGACATGGGTGGCTGTCACCTGCTTTTCAACAAATTTCAAACAGTGTTGCCTAGAGCATCCTGTTCTATTAGATAAAATGCTTCCTGACACCTTTCTTACTGTATTATGCTCGACTGCTAAAATATTGAGATACCAACCTCCCTTTTCATTTAAAAAAGAAAACACTGCCCAGTAGTTGCCAGAGGTTAGATTTTGTTGGTCGATAGCAGACCCTGTCTGCACCGTCCCACAGACGCCAAAGGCTGCCGATTGCAACCAGTTCCGAGAAGCCCTTCTCAGGTGTCCTGACAAGGAATACAGTTATTTCTGATGAATTAAGGAGGTGCTGCCTACTACCGACTATTTCACAGTCAGATCTCCGGCTCCCATACACCAACACGGCTCCACGGGCGCAATCAGACGACCTGGTCCTTATTGTCAAAGGACATCTTCTAAACGTCCAGCCCAACACCCTGAAGATGTAACGATCACGTTAGGTCCCAAGTGCTTTCTTTCCCCTATTCTGATGAATCCTATCCTCGGCTGGCCAGTGTTCATCTGGCTCCAACAACCTCAGCAGAGCTACCACGGAATTTCACCGGGGGGGATCAGGCCAAGCGCAGGTAGGGGTAAGGACTTGTTAAGGGCAGAATAATCGCATTGCTCTAGGTCCACAACCTGAGTAACACAAGAGAAATGGTATTTATCTTTTAGAGAGCTCTGGCGAGAGTAAAAGCGAGTAATTTTCCACAATTGTCAACAATGCATTGCTGAAGCACACCGCAGGTAGACCTGTCAAAAAATTACCTTCCCCGCTACACGTACCATATGTTTGTGAAGACACAAGTTACACATATTTTATCCTCGCGTCGGATCTGACACAACAGTGTCAAACAAAGCTCACTAAGTTTGTCACTCAAGCAATCACATTCTCTTCATATTTATACTCAACCACTCCTGCTAATGCTATTTCCATTACAAATTATCTTCTGCTTTTGTATGCGAGATGCTTTCACTGTAATTATCCAAGACAGACAGATAAAGAACATACAACACTGTAAACTCATGCTTCAACTTAAGACACTCCAGGAATCAATTTTTTCCACTGTGCCGCTATCTCTGGGAAGAATAAATGGGATTCTTCCTCAAGTGCCTTGCACTTTTTGTGCGTATCCACATCTGTATGAATCCCCATTTTGATCTTGTCCCAATTTTCACAGGTGTGAAATCATTACATAAAGTGCAATGCAATAGAAAGCACCAGGCTCATGATATTTCTCTCTCATCAAGACCATCTGGACCATATTTTCAGCTGGTGTAAACTAGCAAGGCAGCACTGACATCGCTGGAAAGATGCCAGATTTACACCAGGTAAGAGCCTGGCCCTCTCTTCTCTTGCCTGATCCGCCGTGCTTGCTGTCACACCGCAGCACACGCAAGGCTCCGTGAGCGAGGCTGCTTTACACGCATCCCTCCCTTTAGGAAGGAAAATTGTGCGTTTCTTTCCTCGGTTTTCTGAGAAAGCTTTGGGAAAGCCTCAGGCCACTCAGGTACAACAAGAGTACAAGTACAGGCGCCCAGATTTTGACCGATAGCTGCAGGGACTCTCCTGCCGTCAGCCGGACATCATCATCCCAGGCCTCCCTCCAGTCCGCAGCCTTCTCGAAAGCACTTTGACAAATGTGAGAATGGCAGCTCTAGGCTAAGCAAGCACTCCATCTCTGCCTGCAGTTGTTCTCCTCCTCATCCTTCTGATCAAGGAATCCATGTGCTGTTCTTTACAATTGTTCCTGCGTCAAAATAAAATACCTACCGATTCTTCGTAGAGCTACGTGCAGACACCCGCAGCTCACACGTGCTTTGTTAAGCATACATGCCAACAGAATTGCCATCCCTAAGGATTACCTAAATGAAAATAAATCACCTAAAGGAGGAGCAGAGAAACACCCTTCTCACTTGTGGGGGTTTTTCCGCCTATTCTGTGGATCTTTTTCACCCATAACAGTGTAAAAACACTGGAGAAAGAAACGGTTACTATCATAAACATTTGTAAACACCAGAAACCCAACCGCATGCTTTTCTGTAGCATCAATACAAGTCAAATGCCAACACCCATTAATCCCACAAACATCCTGACTTCCGCGAGTCACTGGTGCCGATTTGTTTGCCAATTGTCCAAAGCCAACCCTCCTTCTCTATCAGTCCCTTTAATGCTCACTACAATGCGGGCACTTAAGCGTAGCCCCTCGCCCCCCACGGACGTGGCTGCTTCTGGGCTTGCCTAAAAACGAGGCCTAGGCCCTCCAGCACAGGTAACGCTGTACCCCGAGGGTCTCTGGTAGGTTTTGTCTCTTCGACAAAAGCTGTTCCCTGGGAATTCCCAGTAACCAGGCAGAAGACAAAAACTTGAAGCTCACTGACATCTGGTCAACCCCCCAGAAACGCCCTTTGACAACAACATCAAACTCCAGCGTCTGAAGTAAATCCGGCGAAGTTGTTAGGCGCGGCCGTTAATTGTATCCCCAGCATCCCCATCGAGCAGACGACAGGTGCCCTGGACACTTCGTGGTCTGGCTGAATGGCACTGAATGCAGAAGACATCTGATCTGCCACTGAAAGCAGCAGTAAGTGGGTTGATCAGAAATGACATCTGAGCCAAATGAGCTAATTAGTTTACAGGATTTCCCCTTTCTCCCCCCAACAACAACCAAAGTCGATTTGTGTTTTCTCCTCAGCTTAAGGTCTCACTATAGGGTGCCATCCCATTGTTGAAACCAGAGCCTGACACTTACAGAAAAGATGAAATGCACGCGTTGGCAATTCCGTCAAAGCAGGCACATCTGCTGCTGATAAGCACTGTCAGTTCTTTGTCAGGAGAAACACAGCATCCCTGATACAAAAAATAGCAACAATAATAAAAAGCCCAAACAAGCAGCTTCCACCTAGGTAGGAAACTCACAAACTGGGACAGGGCAAGCCCGAGGCTCCGAACCCAACAGATTCATTAATCAAGTCTGGGGGCTTCCTTGAATTCATTTCCATTTACATTGCAGCCCCGACTGGAAGCTCCAAAATAACTAAGGCAGGCCTGTTCACCACTGCAGCAAACCCACCACATCCAACCCCAGAAACGTCCCTGAAGCCCAAGGGAGTCCCCACGCAGGCACAGCAAAGACCCAACACCCGCTCTCCTCCCGGCTCTTCAGGTGAGGGCACGCGTCCCGAGAAGGGCACGGCCCCCCCGGGGGGGCCGCAGCCAGGCCCCCCTCGCCTCCCCTGGCTTGCCCGCTGCCCATCTCACAGGCACAGCACAGCCCCGGCCTCACCGCTCAGCCGGGCCCTCGGCTGCCCCAGCTTTCCGAGCTGGGGGCTCACGCCTGCCCAAGTGCAGCGTGGAGATGGCGGGGAGTGCCGTGGGACCCGTGGACAACAAGGGCGCCTCCGTCACCCTCACCTGCCCCACCTCAGCCCTCGGGGAGAGCGGCAGCGCCGCACCACTTGCCCGTTGCTTTGGCCAGCCCTTTGGATGCCCCACGCCACGCTTACTGCTGTTTCTTGCAGTCCACAGGAAAACACAAATCTTGTGGTGCAGCAGTGACACCATTGGCAAAATAAAAGAAGTGCAGTGGCTGCTAGTTTCAGATTATGGTGTTTACACTCGCAGACCCTCAGCGGGACAGTTCCAGGGAAAGGCTGGTGCACTGCGAAGCAGCGGTGAACGCTCTGTGCCTTGACGACCCAATGGTGCAGCTATGGCTGGATCACGGGCAACAGTTCCAGACACTTCCAGCCAGGAAAGCAGCTCATGCCAGCATTTGCCAGAACCTACATCGCAGTATCGCCACTGATTTTAACCGAAGCTCGGAGATGGCACTGTAAATAATTCTCTTGAACACAATATCGAAGCTGCAGTTCATTTAGAACAGATTTGTGAGAGGTTTATCCTACAGCTGGACAGACATACTCCTTAACCTGCCCCACGACAGTCCAGTGGCCCGAAACGCAGGCCCCGAGTCGCCCCAGCTCTTTGGAACTCACCCACAGAGCAGAAGCTCCAGCGCCCGTGACGGGAGGCAGGCGCAGGGCTTGTGCACCGTCACTCCACGCCAACACGGAGCAAGATGAGAAACCAGGGACACGGCAGCCACCGGGACAAGCCTCACCTCTATCACTGACTTTGTTTAACATCGTCGGAGAGCTGCGTTTCGCCGTACACACGCAGTCGAGCTGCCAGGACCCTTGTGGAGCACTTCCAGTGCCGAGCTGGCTTGGCTCTTTCCCGCAGAGCCATCAGCTGAGCTGCTGGAACGCACTGGGGCAGGCTCTACGACTTCCAAGGACCGTTACTCTACAGCGGATTTGAGGGGCCCATCTTCATTAGAACGACAGTTTTAACTAATTAGAACGGATTTATGCAATTTCAATACCTAATATTACCCCATGTAATATGTGATTTATATAAGCACAAGTTTTAATAGGTCTGAAAAGAGCCGTTAACCTGAACAGGACAAAGGAGAGTTAGGCACCCTTGCCAGCAAATTAAGAGCAGGCTTGGGTCTGACTGGCTGATGCCACATTAAAACTTTAAAAAACGAAGAGCAAGCAGCCGATGGAAATAGCCGGACTGCACAAGTAAAGCGGTTAGAGGGGTGGGGACAAACACAACACCAAGTTATCTTGCACCGCAAACTACAAGTGTAGCTCATCAAGAGTTTCATGTGGTCTTTTAAACAAATAACTGCCAAAATTCCTCAGGGCCCCGCTCTCCCTCTTTCACATGTAGCCGAGGAGGCGAGTGGCGGCGTTAGCCCCTGCGTTTGGGCTCGGAGCACGCGGGGCTCAGCTCGCCGCCGCACTACCGACATGCCAGGCAGCTCTGAGCGACTCTTCATAGCCCGTGCCTCAGTTTCCTCTGCTGTATGACAGGCTATCGTGCTATTTGTATTGCCTATAAAATACTTCAGGAGCGTTGGTGAAAACGTTTATCTAACAGCAAGGAATAATAATAGGTATTATTAATTTAAATACTAATATTAGAGTGAGTGGCACTTGAGAAACTCTGGTGTCATGGAGAAACTTGCTTCCTACAGCACACCAAAAGCGAGAAGGGAAAAAAAAAAAGGCACAAAATTCTCCTCCAGTCTCCCGCTCCCAAGGGGGGCCCCGTTACTCCATGAGTACCACCATGCTGGGCCGCTCTGACTTAACGGGATGAAGCAGCATGGGGTCTGCCTCTTGCCCAGCCTTTTATCATAGAATCATAGAATGTTTTGGGTTGGAAGGGACCCCTAGAGGTCACCCAGCCCAACCCCCCTGCAGTCAGCAGGGACACTGCTAACCAGATCAGGCTGCTCAGAGCCCCGTCCAACCTGGCCTTGAATGTTTCCAGGGATGGGGCCTCCACCACCTCTCTGGGCAACCTGTTCCGGTGTTTTACCACCCTCATTGTAAAGAATTTCTTCCTTATATCTAGCCTAAACCTACCCTGATTTAGTTTAAAACCATTACCCCTTGTCCTAACGCAGCTGGCCCTACTAAAAAGATTTTCCCCCTCTTTCCTATGGGCCCCCTTTAGGTATTGAAAGGCCGTAATCAGGTCTCCCCGCAGCCTTCTTTTCTCCAGACTGAACAAGCCCAACTCTCTCAGCCTGTCCTCCTAAGAGAGATGCTCCAGCCCCTGGATCATTTTTGTAGCCCTTTTCCATCTCCCCCACGGGTTCTGTGCACGGGACTGAGCAGAGCGCTCTGCACATGAAAGCA
The DNA here is from genome assembly GCA_017310255.1 of Butorides virescens. Lineage (NCBI taxonomy): Eukaryota > Metazoa > Chordata > Aves > Pelecaniformes > Ardeidae > Butorides > Butorides virescens. The sequence goes on from JADKXX010009907.1 coordinate 11,342, forward strand.
TTTGGTCCGCAGCAGCCCGCCGCTTCTCTGTGACCGTGCAGAACATGACATACATCCTCCTTGGGAAAGGGAGGGTGAACTCACACGTGCAAAGCAGACGCTGAAGGAGGAGCGATCCAAGGAAAAGGTCACCTTTTTGTCTGCAGGACAGACAAACGTTTGATAAAATCAGAGGTAGGAAAGGAACCTGAAGAGCTCCTCTCCGCTGGCTCTACCCGTCCTGCCCTCGTACCCTGCGGTGACCGGGGCAAGTATTGGGGATGGTGCCACAGGCAGCTTCCAGTAAAAGCTGCTGTCCGCCTGCCGCTGACCTGCTTTTGCGTTCATTTAGCTTCTAACCTCACTTTCCGTGAGCGTCCAGGCTGCAATGCCCTTATTTTTTCGGAGGAAGACTGAGACGGCCCAGCAAGATGGATGGTGCCAAGGCACGTTTTGCAATGGCTTCATACCCACCCAGTCCATTACTGCGAGCGCTGGAAGGCGCACGGAGGTTCAGACTGGATGCTTCCGAGTTAAAACACAGGTAAGGCTGGGGAGGTTTTATGTCTCATTATCCCCAAGAGGAAGTGGGGAACCAGGCATGCACAAGCCAGAAGGGATCCCAATGTACCCTTAATCTATAAATATTTAAGTAGTCCCTCCTCCCCCTCTCCTCAACAACATATGCCAGTGTCTCCTTCAGCTCATAAAAGCCAATTCCCTCCTGCTGTTCCTGAGCACCAGAAGTCTCCGAGTGGTGATTAGTGGATTACGTGCGTCCCAGGGACTGACTCCAATCACTTTCCCCTCGCAAATTGCTCAACTTCAATGCAGCAGCACAGCGCAGAGTGGGCTTTGTCACTGGGGCCTGCTCCTCATTACGACCAGGAGACTTCGGGAGTTTGTTTACATGGCTGGAACACCATCCTCCTGGGCAGCTAATCAGCCTTTCCCCAGGGTTTCTGCTCTTTGAATGCTTAAGAGTAATCACCACCAGCTATCTACACCAAGAGTAGCATCTAAGCAATTTCACCAAGTCAACTGACAACAGCTTGAGGTAATATCACCCCCCTTATATGAAGACAAGTGCTCTCCACACAAGGATGCTGGAGCTTAGCACCACTCAATAAATCAGAGCAACATCCTGGAAAGCTTGCCATTAGTTCTGAGCCATTAATTTTTGCTGGGTCTTTGACACAACTGTTTGAGAGCACTATAACCTGCTCTCTGAAAGTTAAATTATAAAGAGCAACTTCCCTGAAGGTGCTAGTCTACTAACCCATTTAAGTCCTTGGCTAAACATCTAAAATAAATCACTGGAGAGCTGCACGGCAGAAGGTTTCCTACCGTGCATTATGTGAGAATAAGCCATTCCCCCGCAAAACAAACCCCAGCTGGGAGACCTTTGGCCCTAAGCAATACCTTTACAAGATATTCCATATCATACTGTACCAGCCAAGTGAAACTAGACATTTTACTATATATAGTTGCACAGAACGTCGTCCTCTGAAGTTCTTCCCAGTAGGTTTTCTTCCCAATGATTAAATGCCAGAGAGATTAGAAAATACTGGAAAGCATTTTCCTCAAGTTCCTCTACAAATACTGCTGCTAGTAAGACTGAATCCATGGCCACACTATTCCCTGCCAGAGATACCTACCCTTTGGGAGTCCCTTTTTTTTTTTTGGGGGGGGGGGGGGGGGGGTTTGGGTTTTTTTTCCCCCCCCCCATAACCACCCCTAAAATCCTGTCCCGCTTTACAGCAAAACAAGCCCTCATCAAACAAGGGACTCAAAGCTCAAAGACATGGAGCCTAAGGAGCAGGGTGAGACCACGGCCGTGGTGTGCACGAGCGCCCCGTCACGCTGGGGATCGACGCGAGAGCACGCGCACTGCAGCACCCCCCGACCCACCGCACAGCGCCCCGACGCCGCTCCGAGCTTCCAGCTCTCCGTGCCTTCTGGATGAGGCCGTAATGGGAAATCCTAATTAAAGGCACAGAAGGAAAAAGGCCTTCCAGACAATTAATAATCAACCTAGCGTTAGGTTAAAACCGCGTTTTAATTGGACTGTAATGAGGCAACAATGTATCTCTGATTCCATTCAGAACTGAAAAGCCTGCTTCAGGTACATGAAACCAGTGTGTTCATACAGACGGGTAGTTATCAACCTTGTTCCATATGGCACCATAAATTATAAAGAGCAGGTAACGAAGCGGTGCCAAAAAGTAAATACTTCACAATACCAGTTTCCTTACATCTCTCAGCGGGGGTGTAGTCTCACTGCGAGGACCGTGGAAGTACTCAAAAAGAACAAACAGTTCAGGCCGCCCATCCTTTACTAGAACACGGAGAGTAAGATTTATGGGTTTGGAGTTTTTTCCTTCCCTAGAGAAATCGTTGCGAGGATTTTACTGTCGATGCATGCCAACAGAATAACTGACTTCCCACCTGTGGGAAAGCTGTCCTACCAGCCAGGTCTCAAGCAACCCACTTCTGCCCACAGGCTCGCCCTCTGGAGCACGGTTTCTCTGAGGTCCGGCTATACATGGGCCAACAGATCCCAAGGAAGCCCTGAAAGCCCCAAAATGGGATGAAGAAGCTACACAAGAAAGGCAATTCCACTGTTTTTCTTGGAAGCTTCTACTACGCTGGGTGAAATAGGAAGAAGTGAAATAGCTGGAAACCAAGCTGGGACAGCACAAGCAGTACTGATGTGTCACAGGGACCCAAGCACCACCAAGAGTCGCGTCAAACAGTACCCGTCACAGATCATATCACCGATCCAGCGCCTCTGGAAACGCCTGCCCCTGGAGGTTAGCACCACTGCTACCAAGTCCATCCACATCTGGTCCTCATCCCTCTCCCAATTCCCTACCTTGCTTAATGCAGACCTCCAGAACAAAACTCCAGTGGTACTGAAACCACCCATCAGCCTTCCAAACCAAACCCATTTCAACATGCAGATGCTGCTCTTTATTTTTTTTTTTTTCCCTCACTCCAAACGGTCCAAGTACAAAGATGACCCTTGCCAAGGCTGCACTGACACTCCTGACCATCACTAAAGAGAAAAGACTGACTGTATTCTTAGGTTTTTGTTTTTCCAATGGTCCTCCTCTTCTGCAAAACAAGCCTGTTTTTCAAGAATCATTCACCTCAGCCAAGAGAAAGCGCCATCTCCAATAATTATCAACCAAATTATACTCAGGCACCGTTAGAGAGTAAAAATAACTTCTTGAACAATGAAAATGACAGCCATCACCTTAGTGGGTCAAACACGTTGATATGTATTCCCCCATCTTTTCCAAAAGAATACGAATCTTATTCATCACCTTCTCTGTCTTGTCTTGCATCTTCTGTGGCCTAACTGCTCTACCAGCATGCTTACAGCTACAGCCAGTTGTCCAACTGTAAAGAAGGCCTCTCATTTCATTAGTTGAGTCATAACGTAAGAAAGCATAGCCTCTTTTGTACTCATCAGAGTCTCGTTACCACTTAACACTGTCCACGCTAAGCAGCTACGCTGTCTATGCCAGCGAGATGAACGACCGCCTGGTTGGACACAACACACAGCACACCCACGGCCAACAGTGCGACTCCTGCTCCCGGGCTGACAGCCCTTCTCGGAGGAAACCTTCAAAGGGCACCGCTTGCAAAAGATGGCGTAGGCTACCGACTTACGCCTCGGGTATAGGCAGGGACTTAACTCCGTCTAAGTCGCTACCTGAGGCACAAGACCTTCTCTCTGCAGATGGGATACAAAGAGGGCGATACACAATATTCAAACGTGACCACAAACTCCTTGCTGACCTCTCAAGTTGTCTTTGATCTCTCACCGTAACGCGTCAGTGACGCGATACCACGTTTCATTTTAGGCGCAGCAGTCGAGAACTCAAAGGCTCAGCACAAACCTGGCTTAGACAATCTACTCAGCCGCCGCGCATTCGGCAGTCCAAGAGAGGCCTCCTCCTTCCCGACGGGGCCGGGGTACGCGCTCCTGCTTTCAGTGCATGCACAGCAGGTAGATCAGGGAAGAAAGAGCACAGGCTGAGCCTAGAAAGAAAAGGGCTCAATAACTCAGCTCAGAAAGCTCCTTTACTGTAAGACATGAATATATGTGAGACTGTTTTTATTACTATTATTATTTGCAGGCTTAACTAAATTGTCATTTAAATAACATATTGAAAGGTAAACTGCCACCTGCTCCTGCCAGATGTTCTGCAAATCTTTAGCACCGCTTCAAGCACGCAGCAGTACTGAAGGAAGAAGACGACTGGACCTCAAAGGTATTTATCTCCCCAGTCCCCTACCGGGCTATAAGGAGATTTCTATTATGCAGACTCGTCATCAAAATAATAAGGACCGTGCTCCAATTAGTTATGTAAATGAGAGCATACAATAGCACACTCCTCTTATTATTCCAAGGATCCTAACGTGTATAAACATGCTGGGATACGTATGGCAATGCTCCCTTGTCACTCAATTTCCACTCAATAGGAGGACGCGTCTTTTAAAGGGCTTTGTTTCTGCTCTCGCAGTGTTTTTAAAAACGGAAACATTCTCTTCCTTTACAATCCACCCAACTCCCATAATTATAAATAAAAGACTGTTCTGAGATCCTCATCCATCTGAGCGAGTCCCCATTCTGTAACATTCCCACCGAAGGGCTGGCATGAGACTGGCTCGTTGGCATCTTCCACAGCAGGATGTGCTGGGGAAGAGTTTTGTTGCATCTGGATACGCAAACCGTCGGCTATCAGGCTGTCAGGTCTCTACTTACGCTTAAATTTCTGCAGTGAGGTTATCCAAAATAACTGCGAGTGAACACCAGCGGGTGAAACGAAAGCCCGATTCCTGCCTGTTTCGCCACAAGCAGTCCTGCAAGTGTAGGCCATTCCTCAAAGCAAACAAACACTAGCTTGACAGAGAAGATAAAAGCACCCAACGCTTAACACTTGTCAGATGAAGCAGCACCTTGCATCGCCACCCCGCACCCTACGGCTGCACTGTTTCGTCGGGCTCGCTCCCCCACCCGACCGTGGCCTGACCGAGCTGTCGGGAGCAGAGACACCTTCTCCCTTGGCGCAGCACCCCACAGAGCAGCGCACCCCCAGAGAGCTGGCTGGGAACCGCCAGCAGCAGCAGCACGATGTGAACAGTACACGGCCATTACACGCACAAAAACTTGCCAAGCCGCAAAGTTGTCCAAACCTTTTTTGCAAATAACACCGGTTTCTTCAAGCACTTCCAAGCAACAATTAACCCGATACCTGTACCCGGCAGCTAACCAACTTGCAGCTTATAGTCACTGAAAGAGTAACGAGTCACTTTTTTTTTTTTTTAGGATGCCATCAGCTGGAAGGAGCTAACTCCCTGCCTGCTGGTAAACAGATGGGACCTCTACACCCCCTTGCAGGCAGAAGGATGTCTGTATATTAAAAAAAGATAAAGACGCGTAGGGAAAGGCGACAAGCCAGCCAGGGAAGATTGGAATCCGTCAGGTAGCACATTTGCTCACCACCATAGAGCCAACCTTCTCGCATTCCCTTCGCCCATGCTACCGTGCCACCACCGCCTCGCAGGAGCCTCTCCCCCCTCTCCCCGTGAAACCGGGCATTGCCCATGCGCTTCAATCCCGGCCACCCGTTAAGGTCCTCCCCGAGCTCCCGCAGTACTGTCAGTCTCTGTGGGTCCCTTAACCGCTGTGATGAAAGGCAGAGGATTCAGGGTACTTGAGAGTTCTGAAGTCGCCTTCCTCCTGTCCCCTCAGGCTGACTGCGGAGCCCATCTGCCTCGGATTTCCACAGTCACATAGAGGTCCGTCATGCACAAAATGAAGTAGCTAATAAACTAGAAAGGCCTGTCAGAACACAAAAAGGCTGTCAATATATACAGCTTTTTCCCCACAAGTGACATTTCATTTGCAAAATGAACTGTTCGCGGCCAAACATTCTGCTATTTCCATCATTTCACTTTACTCCAGGCAACTCGCCTTTGCAACAAGCAAAGCTTTTCTGCTCAGGGGCTTTAGGCAGGAAGAAAGGCCGTACAAGTAGGGCCACAAGGATTATCGATTAAAGCGACGACGTTCAAGTCTAGTTTCCAGGTATTGCTCCCTTGCTGAAAACATCCCTCAGCTGTTTTTCCTACCAAGGTCTCAAGCGATGAGAAGTCGAGCCTACCTTCTACTGTGAAAACTTGCACCTGCAAGCGTAGAAGCGTTTCAACTGCAGCTTCCAGACAGGGTCCCTTACTGCAAGTCCCTGTCTCTTCACTGAAGAGCTTTTTCTTACCCTAGTCCCAATGCCCCTGACTGCTATTGCAACCTCTCCTCAGCTTTCTCCCTTTTTCATTTCAGTTGAGTGAGCTTGCAACTTTCCCACGAGAGATCTCATTCCATTTTTCAGTCTTTTTCCCAGTTCTTCAAGTTCTCTTTAAGTTTCACCTGACTACTACACATAGCTACTGCCAGAACCATGCACATCCTTTAAAAGTCACACGCCTTTTGGGGGCACAGAAATACTGAAATCCTCTAGCTGTTAATTCCTTGGTGCCTCTCAAGAACTCTAGCAGCCTCTGGAGCTAGAGCCTTGCTCTGCTCCAGCCGCTTGGTCACACTGAGCCCTGATTCTTCTTCCGAGTCACGGCTTTCCAGAAAGCCTCTCCCGTGCCACGGGCAGGGCCTGCGCTCGGCTCCGAGACACGTGGCTTGGTATTTTGCCAGGTGAAGAAGGGAATTGTTTCCTCCCATTCCGAAATCCGTGCGGCTCTGCATCAGCAAGCGGCCCCTTCCGCTACCGAACGTTCCAGGCATCTCCACGCCATGGCGAAGAGTTGCAGCGTGTTTTCTTCGATGTCAGTAACAGAGAATAATGAGATATAACAGGGCAGGACTAAAAAGCTACTCCTGCAGGGTATCGTTAGAATCACACCTGCTCAACACTGATAACCTGGTTACAGTCGCATTTTAAGACTTCACACTTAGTAAGTTTTTAATCCGTTTAATGATATGTTGTGTGATAATTTTGCATCATTTCAGCTTCCTAATCTAAATATCATTCCGTACCGAGAGAAGGCTATCAGCCAGACTCATAATCTCATCAAAAAGGACATCAAGTTCATTTGACAAGATCTAGTTTCCATAAGGCCAGGTTGATTGACATTAATTATATTCAATACTTGTTTCTGCCCCAGACTGCCTGAGTGTGGGTGTTGCTTGCTCTTTCCAGGCTTCAATCTTCATCTTTTTAAACGAGCTTATCGCTCTGTCCCACTTCATGGGAGGTTGCGAGGACGTTATCTATTAGTTCTTACAAATCCCTCGAACGCGGCGACGACCCTTGCAGCAAGCCAAGCAGCCAGCCTCCCGACAACGCTACCGGGCAGCCCAGCGCGGAAATCGGGCTGCATCGAGCCGTGCCCAGCTAAGCCAGCGCCCCGCCTCAAAGTGCCGGGCAAAGCAAGCCATCCCAAACCAGCCAGCAGCAGCGTGACAGCAGGCGGCTAAGAGGACATCACGTTCTTAGTAGTTAGAGCCTTGAGACCTGCAGATCTATAGTCTTCCCAACAGGTAAATTTTGGTTCAACAGGCCTGGGTCTTCCTGATCAAGCAGTTCCTCCCTCCTTTAAGCTGAAGAGCTCTGGATCGCGCCCACACGTGCGCAACTTTGAACAGAGACACCACGGACATTTTGTGAAGAGCTACTAATCATCCCCGCTACAACATAAAGCGCGCTTCGGAGGCGAGAAGACAACGCCGCGCCACCGAAACGCTAATTCATTAATTGCTGGGGATACCATTGGGCCAAGTCTCGATGAGGTGGCCAGGAAACAACAGTCAAATTTCTCATGCTGTGGAGTAAGCCATTTTTTAAGTCACAAAAACATCTGTCCCGAGACAGCAAGCAGGAACGAGAAACCTCCCGAAAATGCATATAACTCATCCCCCGAGTCATTTCGGGTACTTAGGACATTCCTATCATTTCATGACCTCACATTCGAAAACCACTTGCTTTGCTTTTGTGTGAAATAGCGTTTTTGACTGACAAACTTGGCTGTAACGTGGTCGTGTGTTGAGACATCTGTACAATGAGTCACAGATAAATCACGACAGACAACTCATCTCCCACACAGACAAGAAACCAGACCATGAAATGAATGGATTTCCGTCTGGTTTTCCACTAACAACAATAAAGCCATGGGAGGAGGACTGTCACTGTGAGGCTCTAACCGTTTCCGAAACGAACCTCCTCCTTCTCCTCTGCAAGATGCTGTCGCTGGGTTAAGAAAACTTGTCCAAGAGATAAAAAACCAAAATAAATCCCACCAGCTTCTGTAACTTTCATCCAGGTACAAATCTCATTAATTAATTAAGCAACAGATACCTGCAATACATGACCCAATGCAGTTCATGTGGTCTCTCTCCTTCGACTCTACGCTGCTCGGCTCTCTTTGCTAACTCTTTTGGTAACTCTCTCCCCTACTACAGTTCTCAGTCCAATCTGGGAACAGACTAACACAGGTTGGAGGGGGCACAATCAAAATCCTCTTTTATCAAGATCCATGCACAGGAAAGGAAGAACCAGCTTCACCCTCAGAGAATGTGGGTTTTGGCAGATACGACTAAAAAAAGTAAACCTTTCTGCGTGAACCATTTGAAGCTCGAACGCATCCCAGGCAGAAATTTGAGGCACAAAGAGCACGACACTAAGTACATTTTTACCAAAAGCCTCTCTTAAGAGTAAGAAGAGCACAATGGTTATTATGCCTCATTGCAGACTTTCAGCTGCCCCCATTTAAATCGGCACTACCTTCCCCAAGTCATTTTGGCAGAACACCATCGATGGGACAGTTGATTCCCAGTTTAGCACACAGCCCTCTCTGACATCCTGGGCAGGGAAAGTTTGCAGACCCTAGTATACACCTTAGAGGGAAAAGAGGTTAAAAGATTTCCCGACCCAAGGGGTGGTTTTGCAGGCTACATGCACCTCTAATGAAACAGATAATAAATGCAGCTGCAACAAAAAGAAGGAATGAGCTCCTATCAAAAATGCCTTTGATACCACAACTCTAACCCAGTGACAATTCAAGCAAAAGGAAAGCTTCCCAAGGACCTAAGCAGACATTAGAGCAGACCTTCAGCACTCCCTGTGAATACACCTAGTCCCAGACTCCTCCTTTTTTCTAGGCTTTTCATTCCCTCCCTTCCTTCCGTTGGATTTCCAGTTCCTCCCTTTTCAACTACTTCGCGTGCTCGCCTGGCAGTCAGGCAAGAAGGATGGATACGAGCACAGCAGATGAAAGGGCAAAGGCAGGAAAGGGGCTCTGGAAAGCCATCGGCGCTCCCAGCAGAGGAGACGCGGATCCGCTCACGCCGGCAGTGACAAACGGCGGGGTTCGGACTTGCACACAAAAAAGGAGAGATCTCAGCAAGAGCATGTGAGCAAGCACATCTTCCACACAACACTTTTTCTAAGGAAGCATCCAATGCAGCTTGCCATGATAACTAAATTTATTATTAACTGTGTATTTCATGATGTTAGTGACAATATGTTAATGTGATTTTTCACGTCCTCCTGCAGCGAACAGATGGCTCCTTTTACTTTACTTTCCACATCAAGTGTGATTATTTCTTGGTGCCAAAAGCCACCTGCCGCTCCCTGGTCTCCAGTCTAATTTTTTATGTTGGTAAAACACAGCAGGACTTGTTATCAGTTGGATGGCATCTTAATAAAAGGAGACATGCCAACATATTGACATCATGTTCAAGGGGAAATTTTAGCCCCTATCCTGGCCCCTCCCCCAGTTCATAAAACAAAAATAAAATGAAACCAAGGGGAAAAAAACCCCACCAACAAGCCCCCCTCCCCAGACTCCACCAGTTTCAAGATGCTCAGTCACAATTTTTGGGCCCCGTGCCAAGATGCAGAGTTGGCCTCCTTTTGTTCCCATACCAAGCACCTCAGTCAGGGCTCTGATCTCTCGTCCTGTGTAATGATAATTAGCCATAACATATTCAGAAGTCAAATGTAAGCAGGAATACATTAACATTGAGATCAGTGCCGGGGTAATTTTCATTGGGAAAATGACAAAGAAGGACACAAAAATTAAAATACGGGATGCGGAGATTTTCAGTATCACTTTCCAATAGATGAAGGGTAAACTCATTTGTTTGTCAGTCACGAGCCGGCACTCAACAGACAGCTGTGGTTTACAGCAAATAAACAATACGAGTCTGATAAGCTATTGTCGCCCATCTCCATGTCTCTGCACATTGCTGGGAACAAAGCAGCATGCCATTCAGATGAAGATATTCAAAACTCAAAGCGGAAAATGTAGTAAGCCCACGTTTAGCCACCTGTCTCACCAGCCCATTATTTCCAATACCTATCGTGCTTCGACCGCTTTAGGAACAGCCAAGTACTGGACACCGGGCAGTTCCCAACGACCGTATCAACAACTGATCAGGCTAAGGTGGGTCTTGCTGAAACACCGCTCCTAAGTCACTCCGCATTTCACGGCAAGGACCAACACCACAACCTGGCACAAAACCGTAGGGACAGCCTGCTTAAGAAGCATCACTGGCGCATTTCCTTCTACATTTATGTGCTGTGTCACACAGGAGCTAAGGTTAAGAGAAATTCTCTAGCTTACATCATTATTTCCAACTAAAAAACTTGAGATCTGCACCCAGACGTTGTGACAGGTTTGAAGCAGTTCAAACAAGCCGTAATGACAACAAGACTTGGACATCTTCATGGAAACTATGCTGAAACAATAGTCACGGAGGGCTTCGTTAAGGCGTGCAAAGTTGACTATTCCGCTTAACATCTGCATACTCCAAAGTGCAGATCGCAGCTGCTCTCTCAATAGCCAGGCAGCCTTTATTCGGTGCTTCTTAAAACGAGAGAAATTCTCTCTCTTATCCATTTACCTCCAAAAAGTAGACAAACTATTTCCCAACAGACTGAACCTTCCATCACCCTGTACGTAAGCGCTGATGAGCAGTTACCGTTACGCCATCAGCAGTGGGCACCTATGGCGCAATCAGCACGACGGATCTGAAACAATTCAGCCTGCAGAGGCCCTGTATTGCTCACTTTTAGGTAAAAACCAGGGGAAGAAATTATTCTGTGGAATAAGATGTCCAGAGAAAAACAGTTCCCTCCACACCAAAAAAAGGCAGCCATGAAAAAAACTTACTCCAAGACAACCCTTTTCCATTACACAGTGAGCTGCAGGCGTCTTTATAAGCCAGTCTGCATTTCATTACATGCCCATTCATTCACCCAGTCAGTTGCAAGGAAGTTAAGTTTTGGGGTTTGGGTTTGGTTTTGTTTGGGTTTTTGTTGCATTTGTGTTGGTTTTGGTTTGGTTTTAGTTTGGTTTTTGGTTTGTTTGTTTTTTAAACAGACAAAATATTCTTCACCTGGAACATTAGGAAGCCCCTACCATTGTAACAAAGTCAGCAGGACAAAAGAAACATCAAGCCCTGTTAGTTACTTCATTGGCCATGACATCCCCTGTACAAGGGCCAAAACATTCCCTCTTCTTCCATTTCCTAGAACAAATCTTAAGTGTAACCATAAACTTCCAATAAAACCTACGCTTCACATACAACCATCTTTGTCTCCTGAGCTGCCCTCCTGTCTTACCCCATTTATTTTGTCCCCTGTCACGAAGCTAAGTTTCCCACTTACATCGGCTACTTCAACAAATCATTAGGAAGAAATGAAAGCTTGATCTTCACTCTGGTCCACGTCTACCTAGGCCACCGGAACAGACGAGCTCCCTCCCTTGAAATCATCCACATTAAGAGCCCTGATGAGACTTGGCACCTCTTGGCTAGGAAACCCGTGAAGCAGAGCACTCCACCAACCTTTTATTGCCCCTCACTGATGCGTCCAGATTTTGGAAGGAACACGAGGTTTTAGGTTCCATGTCAGCATTGCCTGGTGCAGCCTACGTTATCACACCAAGTCAGCCCCAGCAGCACGGCTTGGCAGGTCTCAACCCATACCATGGGCTGACACCAGCTTCTTGCACCGCGCTGCCTCGCCTCCTGACAAAAGGCACCTCGGAGAGCGCTGTCAACGGGTGCTGGTGGGGCTTTCGTTCCTCGACTGCCTGATTTGGGTGAGCTACCGTCTTTTTTACCCCCGATGAACTCCCGGAGATACGTACCTTTCATAATGGCACAGCCTGACCTCTGTATTCCCCTCTTCATTGGGTTCACAGCAGGAGCGCTCTATCATTTAGAGTGCCTTCATACTGCAGTATCATGTCTGCTCATTGGTCCAAACAACTGAGCATCAGTAAGACACCCTGTATTCTCAGTATTTCTCACAAAAAAACCCACCCCAAAACTATTTGATAATGGTTTGGTCTTAATTTTTAAAATACATGGCAATTTAGGCTCTCCCAAGACTCTATCTTCATTCTGGCGTACTAACACATCACTCATCTCGAAAGCGGCTTTCATTCAGTCAGGACAAAACAAAAATCCTTCATGAGACCCCCTTGATCCTTACTCCCTTCCCAGCCATAGCTAGGAGCATGCATCACAGTGACTGAACCAACATGGTAATTTGTAAGAGAACATCAGCATTCCGTGATGGAATATTCAGAGCAAGCACCCAGAAATGAAAAGCAACAGGAGAGACTTTTCTCTAGGTATTTGAGAAGGAAGTAATCAGACATCCCACCTTCTGCTGATAAGCTATCTGAAAACTGCATCCTTTAATTTCTATCCCCACATCGCTTTCAAAGCTGCATCCTCCTCTTTTGCCAAAGGCCCCCAGTGACTCAGTGAGATCTTTCAACAAATGACTTGGGTTTGCTTTCGTTCTAGCGTAGTGCTTCTTCCCAAGACACTGACTCAATTAATCCTTCAGAAATACAAGCACAAGATTAAAGCTCTTCAAATTGGCCGTTTCTCACAGTTCATTTACCTTACTGGGAGAGGATCGAAGCAGCACCCCAGAAATCATCTTGCTGTCCCCTCCACAGCTCCTCTGGGCCTAGCCAACACAAATCCCCACCAAGGACCTCGTGCCTTTTGCAGCCACTGCCTTCCACAGAGGATGTTCATGCCACCTGCTCAAAGTCTGTAACTCGGGTGCTTTTTGTTCTTCCCCTGCACGCATCTTACCACAGAACTGCAGGAAATCAATAGGGAGCTTTACTCCGGGAATTTTGGTCCTCTTGAGTCACAACAGTGTTCCAGTTACGATGTGTTAAATCCAACACAAAGGATCAGGAAACCATTTCATTAACTTTCCAAAATGCTCATTTGAATTGAACCATCTGCAGCTTTTCTACTTGCTTTCTAAGATGAGGAAACTTCAAGACAGGCTAGAGTACTACATTCAGTTTATCTGAGTATGAGCAGCACAAACAACAGGATTACACCTGTGACTCCTCCAAGAGGAGCAAGAATTTGTAATGGGAAGACAGCACGTGTTGAAGAGTAATACCTCGCCACATTTGGAGAAGTCCACGTGATGAAGAACACACTCTAGCCTTCATCGACCTAATGGCAAGCAGCCACACTCAACCAAGAAAAAAAACCCCGCCAGCTTCTGAACCCGCAGCCCTTCTCCAGCCCATCATACAGACGAGTAGAGCCGTTGGATTTTACTATGAAAAAGATGCAAAGTAGCAAAACAAAAGGAAGCCTCAGATCCATCTGAAATAACAGTATGACTAAAGACAGCACACTAGCATTCTGCCGGTGTTACCGTACGCCTACTGCCCTTCCAAGAGGGACTCAACACCAGCTTGTTCCACTACAACAAAGTTTTAGTTACAAAATCCCTCGCAGCGATTTGAAGTGATGTAACACAGCAGCGAATCACCACTGCTCCACGAAAACAAGAGCATTCGCTTTCTTTTCTTTGATGGCACAATTCAGCAAGGTGACCAGGCACGTGCCTAAGGACAGGAGTGGTTCCTCAGCCGCAGAGCCAGGGCTGCAGCTGGTCCTCCCAACGCTGCCCAGGCAGGAATCCTGCCCTGGCTTGGTACAGCTGGGGCATCAGGCTCTTCAACCAGTTCAAGCTAGCGGGCGAGTTATAGACGGGCACCAGTACAGGCACTCCTTGGCAGCAAACTCTAACTGCATTCACCTCGTCTGCGGCCGAACACGGCGCACGGCTGCACCCTAACACGGTCTGATACTCCAAGTTCAAAGGGATGGTTGGACAGGAATTGGGGTATACAGGGTTGCTTTTTTTCCCCAACTTGTTTTTTATCCTCGCACACAGCAGCCGATTCTCAGAACTGCACGGCACTCTGTGCATCTGTGTCTGGTAGAAGGATTAAGCTTGTCATTAGGAATCATTTTGGTGGCTGAAAACGCAGTCTCTCTCCTGATAATGTGTAGTATCATTTAAAACAAATTAATTTCTCATTTCTTGCTGCTGGTCATAATTCTCAGCATGGGACACATCACAAATGACCTTAAGGATGGACATACAATGATCATTAGCAAATCAGAAAAAAAACAGCAACTAAAAACCAACCCAAAACCATTACAGCCATATTTTCTCTCTCTCCGTTCCTGCAGTTTTTGAAGCTCATTTTCATAATATAATTCATCCAATACCAGCAAATTACAGCCCTCTCTTCCTCCTTTAGGCAACTCCATCGCTTCTGTATATTCTATTATAAAATTGGTTAATTAATAATTTCTCTATATTGCCACTAAGCAGAACTACGCTGTTAAATTACGATGATGGTGCCTCATTACATACACATTCTGAGACACCAAGCCATCGTTTAATGTCACCGTGCGTTGTCGGCACGTGCACCGATCGCTAGGCAGGACCGCGCTTCTCCCCTGCGACGCCTTCCTGGGCTGCTCTTTCAATATTTAAGTAGCCAGACTTGGCGGATGGGGCAGGGGGGAAGGAAGGTGAGCGCTAGCTGAAATCCAGGTTAGGGGTGTGAAGGCAGCCAGAGCCCACACCTGGTCACTTAACCCAAGGACAAGGCGCGCCATCCCCATCTCAGGAGGGATTTCCGCAGGAGCTGGCTCCAGTCTTGCGTTTCACCCACGGGCACAGGGAACACTCCAGCTGTTACAGCCTCTCTTTTCTCCCAAGAAGCCAAAGTTACAGCGAGATCAACCACAGCAATCAGCTCCTATGAGGACCAGGCTTGCTTGGAATCCTCCAGCTTTCTGTTTGAGCACAGCTCTGATGCTCGCGTTATCATTTTGATATTAATGCCCATAATCCCCTGGGAGTAAGCAATTGTTAGTCTGAGTAAGCCCATGCATAAGACTAAACATTAAATTAAACTATCATCCATCTAGATGCAACATTATGCACCCACTATACGTGTTAGATATTGAAAATTTGTTGCTGCTGCTTTTTTTTTTTTAATCATGCAGCCTAATAAGATCCCTATGAGTAATCTCTCTACCGAGGTCTAAAGTAAATACGATCACAACTCGGTCAGTCACCTACTTTAACCTCCTGTTGAAATTACAGCCACACAATCTTTTCTGATTGTTTCAATCAAAACAAAACTAATAAACTTAACCTGGGGAATATTTAAATATCCACTTCAGTTTCCAGTAAAACCTTTACCATGTGATTTATATGAGCACTGGAGAAATTGCCTGCAGTGCTTGGCCTCCGCGTTTAGCATACATTATAGTTCATTACTGTCCTAGCTGCTCCGGATGCTATTTTTTATTTTTTGCACATATATATATATATTTTATCTCTAAAGCAGCGTTTGACACTAGTGGGTTGGTAAGAATATCGTCCTGTTGGGTTGGTGAGGGCTAAGAGCGATTGGGAAACGTGTTGAGACACCTGAACGCCCTCCCCAGCCCTCCGAGGCATACGGACGGGGGAACTCTCACAGCCCCTTCCAGGGAGGTGCACCTTAAACAAACCAGCCCAGCACGTCACGCGTCACCAGCCTCGGCTTCTACTTTTTCAACTCCACCACCGCAACGAGAAAACTCCTTCTGGTACGTGCCAGCCCCGCATCGCCTGCCTCCTTGCCTGCCCAGCAATACACACAGAATCACACAGAATCCCAGAATGGCAAGGGTTGGAAGGGACCTCGGGAGATCACCCAGTCCAACCCCCCTGCTCAAGCAGGCTCTCCTAGAGCATGCTAGACAGGACTTCGTCCAGGCGGGCTTTGAATATCTCCAGAGAAGGAGACCCCACAGCCCCCCTGGGCAGCCTGTTCCAGTGCTCTGTCACCCTTAGAGTAAAGAAGTTTTTCCTCCTATTCAACTGAAACCTCTTATGTTTCAGTTTGCACCCGTTGCCCCTAGTCCTGTCACTGGACACCACTGCAAACAGACTGCTTCCATCCTCGTGACACCCGCCCTTAAGGTAAATAAGGTAAATGTAGGTGGTGATGAGATCCGCAGGAAGCTGCGTCCCCTCCCAGGCCCCTGAGCCACTCGTCCTACAGCGGGACACCTCTGGGCCCAGACGGGACTCTGCATTCCGAACAGATCAAACGGCCAGCACAAAGCTGGTTCTGCTCTAAGTTACCATTAATGCACACAGTTAACAGCACACAAATGGTACAGAAGCCTCGTCGTGGGCTAATTCCCAAGTGCCAGGGCTGCCGGGTTTTCTGAAAGCAACTCTACCCTAAGCGTTAACCGATGATAAAGCATCAAGATTGAAGCAAAGTCCGGGTTCACAAATTACTCTCAAATGGCTACTGCACAATTAAACTAACCTCAATTAGTTAAACAACTAAAAACTAGCTCCTGTACTTCAGAAAAAGGGCCAGCAGTACAATGCTGCGTACCTACAGCATCACCCAGCATCTCTTACTATAAAACCATACGTGCGTAACAAACATCAGCACAATTTCACCCTTCTAGCTGTACCATGCTGCAAGGAAATTTCCACTACGTAAGCTCGCTGAAGTCTTCCGCAGTCTCCCATGGCCTTAACGCTTTGGTCTTGACCCCCAGCCAGCTCCTTGGTCCCGCAGAGGGCTGTCCTCCCTCGCAGTGGCATGCCGCTGGCTCGCCCCTCAGCCCGGCGCTCCGAGCTCCCCATTGCGGAGCCCCGACAGTAGCGGTACAGGAGGTTCAAAAAAAGCATTCCTGACTTCCCAAACCCGTCTGTGCTTTCCTAGAGCCCAAGGATACACCACCTTTCCGTAATGTGATAACCGAGTTAATTATGTGATCCATTATCCCTCCACAGGTGATTGTTATCTTCCCATCATCATCAGACATGTCCTTTAGCTGGAATTAATCTTCCTCTCAGCCATTACCGCAAGCCCTCAAAATACTTTTCCTTTGGTATTAGCTGATAACAAGTGCCACCTTAGACCCTTGCACGTACGCTACGCTGCAGGATCCGAGACACCAAGTGCAGGAGGTGTATGTTATTTGAGGTGGTCATTGAAACACCCTCCGTCATTAGCAGATCACATGATGCAAAACACACACTTGTACTGCTAGTAATAACGTACAGATACGCTAATAAAACTGTACACGTATGTGTGTAGACACACACATTCCAGTCTACCATGACACCCTGTGTGACTGTTTCCTAGCCTACAGCAATGATTCTGTGCTAGGAAAACACAGTACTTGTTTTCAGCTGCAAGCACATACCTAACTGGAAGTGCTGATTAAGATTTATTTCTAGACCCCTGAGCATTGACCTGTGTTTTGCCCACCCTTACAGCATGCTCCGACAGCACAGCCATGCCTGGCCTTCCCCTGGACTCGCTGAGGGGCACAACCTAGCAGCCACTGCTCCCTACTCCATTAACGGCAGGATTAGGTTTAGCTAATAAGCAAACAGTTGTACAGTAAAGAGTTAAACACTTCAAGTAGTCTCTGCTGTCTTCCTATCTCGTGGCCAACACCCCACCAGCTGCTTTGTCCGACAGACCTTCAGGGAAATAAGCCTTCTCGTCTGAGGGCTGGGCAATATTTATAGAATCCTTGTTTTCTATTTTTTTTGTTGTTTTTGAGATTCTTAACCACAGCTGCTTCTTTCTTCTGAAAACTTAACTGAAAGCATCCTGGTCCTCTAAACCGTGAACCAAAGCACACCTTAAGCCCAGTCAAAGTGACACATTCTCACGATAAACCAAACTGCAAATACCTACAGTAAAGGTTCACACAGAAGCTAACACAGTATTTTTCTGACCAAACACCTGAAAGGTTGTGGGTTTGGGTTTTTTTCCAATACCACTTCAAGCTGCATCAGTTATAAAGAATACCTTGGATCTCTGCCACACTCCCAGGAATTATTTGGGATTAAACACCCTCTTTCCCTTTTTCTCCTTACCTGTTTAAGTCTGTCAGCTCTTTCAGGCAGAAACAGTTTTCATTGTGCGTTTAAAAACTGCGAGGCCTCGATCTCAACCGGGTTTTTAGGTCAGACTACTACCATAACCTAGTCCAAAAAAACCCCCCAATAAACCATGCCTCGTCATAGAGTGATATCCACAAAGGAAAGAAAATGAGCAGAACAGTGACATCCTGATGGGGAGTATTTAACTTCCGAGAGAGAAGAGCAGCCACCGTTCTGCACAGCGACTCAAGTTCACGGGTCCATGCTGTGCTGCAATTTGTTTCTTGCACGCTAACCTGTCAGTTCAAATACGGCGAGGGTGAAGTCTCCAAAAGAACGCATTGAGCAAAAGAATAAGATACGTTTGTAGTGGTCAGCCATGTCCCATCAGGTAACCGTGACAAGCCACCGGGATGGCGGGTTACACGCGCAGCCCCGGCTTTCAGCTCAGGTAAGTGTAAGCTGGTAACGCACGAGTAGCTCAGTGCTCCAGTTGCCTGGAGAAATTCCAATACAATTGACAGGAGCCCACCCTACGGCTATCCAGGGTTCTCTGCATTTAGATGTAACATCCAAACCCCAAGCACACTTACAGGAGAGCCATTTCAAGGAAAAATGACTGCACAGAGGGAGTGTAGCAAGACTTAGAGCCACAGGAGAGGACTTGGTGTTTCACCAGGGATTTTTAGTTCCCTGTGGACTTCTCTACGGCTCAGGCCAGAGCGTACGGTAGGAACGCCTGAACCACCCCAGGTATCAGAAGCCATTGGCAGGGAGAGTTTGTAGACGTGAAACTGTGCTGCTAAAACCATTCACTGCCCAACATACTTCAAGTAGCTAAAATGCTGCCTATAATTACAATGATCTTCACAATCATAAATCAAGTATAATTATCCTTTGTATCGGCATATTACCCAATGGTAGACAAGACAGCACCGTTGTCAACCCAATGCAAACTGAAAACAAAAAGTAAAGAGCCAACAGAGAGAAACAACCAGGGGACAGCGAATAAGTTGTTTTCCTATTCAGTGACCTAGCACAACGAGATGTTAGGGGCAGAATTTATTTATCGACATAACACTCAGTTAAAACTTGCACAAAGAATTCACCGCAGATACAAACTCCAAGAGTTTTTCAGCTCATCATATTCAAGGATGCCCAAATCAACACGAGCCAGCCGTTTTCCACTACTATCAAGTGAGATGAACAGAAAAAGGCATGGGCCATCAGAACAGCAGGATCCAGCGCCGCTCAGAGCCTGCAGGATGTTCTGGCAGTTCCCTAATGCACAAAGCCTAAGTGGAAATACACTGGGCAAAACCTGAGGTGACGCTTCAAAACCACCACAGCTTCATTTCCAACAGAATTTGACTGCTCTACACTCCCAGCCACCTCCTGTAGATCAGAAACCTGGCTGCAAACATCCATCAGTACCAATGCCCGCCCTGTGATACTGCAGCAAGTAGTGCATCATGAACACCGCTGTCATGCCAGGGTCCCAGCTGAGACAAAGCACAGGGATATAAACTAATCCACCCCAATCAAAGCACTTGATTTTCAGAGGAAACAGGAGGCAAGGGAGGCAGCTGAAATGTAAAATGTGTATCGTCCATAGACCGGAGGGGCGTGGGGAGGGGAACAAATATTGAATATTCAGTGGAAGGGGGAGCCTCGTTATGAAACTGCTTCAGTCAGAAAACATTTTTCCATAAAAATGCCTACGATAAAGATTTCTTTATTAGACTCGCTTCTAGGTTTTACTTTGCCACAGCATAATTCTGTTTTTCCATAAGCAAGCAAAGCAGGAAACTACTCTTGAGCTAGGGACCTAGGGTTTTGGATCAGCTTTATCAAACTGCTTCCAACTTGGTTCGCCCGTGACCTCAACAACTTTGAGAAAGCCTTCAGGAATTTCTTCTCATCTGTGTTTTAAGTTCCGGTTTGAGGGAAGAGTCCCCACTAGCAACATAAGAGCGAATCTATCCGCCAATAGAAACGTGTTTAACTAGCTCTTGCTCCATAGGCACAGCGAACAGCGGGCTGCGCATTTACGTCCTTACTCAGGCAAAAACGGCTTTGCCTTTCTTGAATATTTTCACCTTCCGACTTCCCCATTTGATCCGAGCAGTTCTAGAAGCACTAAAAGCCACCGCAGGGACCCTTCAGTCAAATGGCTGCTCACCTAACTTCTTCCCTCCTCGCAAGATACCCCTCTCGTTAGCCAAAACAAAGGTCGGCGGACAAACCTCGACTCGCCCTGCGCCAGGCCCCGATTGGCTTCAACCACCAACAGGGCTGATGACAAATGAGAAGCCAGGCTTCCAGCTGAATTTCAGTTTAGTTATTTTTGTTTTAATGTATGTGTGAATCAATTAATCCTGTCATAGAAGGGCATCGTAAACTGTGTGCCAGAGTTAATGAGTCAGACATTATCACATCATTACACCAGCTGGCATAATGTAGCATGTGTTGTTTGTCATAATATACACTGCCATGCTTAACAACCATTAATTGTTTACACGAGCAGTCATATTTTTCTTCAAAGAACCTTCAGCGACTGGTTAATATTTTGAAAGCTTCTTAAGTGAGTAACTCTTACTAGTGAAAGATAATGACAATAACCCCCTCTCTCAGGAAGCTAAACTGAATGGATTTCCACATAATGACAATTAAAGCTCCATCTCCTTCATTAAAAAAATTGATAAGCAAAAAGCATTCTGATTCCAGCCAGTTCCATGAATTCAATCCCCGCCGGTCAGCACTGCCATAAATATTAATCGACTAGACGCCAAAGTTCCCCTCTGTTCAGCAGCCATCAAGAGCTTTCTTCATCTGACCGTCCAAAGCACTAAGCACGAGGTTCGAGCCGATTCTCCCTCTGCTCTGGAAGCCCCCAGAAGAAAGAGGAGGGCAGGTCACAGCCTCGCTGGCCTCGGGCCGACAGAACACAAGAATTGGATCTGCTCTTTGGAGCCACAAACCCCCAGCACTTCAAAGAGACGCGGGTGCTTTCCGTCACCCCTTGCGTTCATCACCTGTGTTTGTCAGGTGAAAACACAGCCATCACTCTTACTTCAGCATAATAGTTTGGCTGCTCCTCTTTTCTTGGCTGACTAAAGACAACATTTGGACACTCTCAGCAACAAATCCAGGTTTACCAGCTTTCTGTGAATTGGATTCAGTCTGCTTCTGGCCAGATTTGTTGGCCATATGGCTTTCCAAAGCCAAAGGCTAATAACATGTTTAAGGCTGAATTTACTACAGCAGCCAGGAACACTGAATTTGACCTGCAGGTACGGTCCGTGCCCATTCACCCACTCTCACACACAAACTTCGGTTACGGTGGAGTTCTGCTTTTAAAGAAACAGCCGTCTGACACAGGCAAGGGCCTAAGAAGAAACATTACTAAGTCACTGCTATGGAAAAGAACACCAGCTATAGGGAAGCCTGAAAAACTAAAGATAAGGCCCTTATTTTTTTTAAAAAAAAAAAAAAGGAAATATGGAGTATTAATACCTTAAAAAACCTTAATGTACTGTTAGTTTGATTTAAGACACTCGTGATGCCGGAAAGTGCTAAAAACAACAGCTGCTGCTCTTTTGATAGGAAGCATACAATCCTGTTCATTCACCTTATGGAATTAATTGTCACCATCCACTGCTACTCGGCGTGAAGGGAAGATCTGGATCACAGATGTGGATAAGAAGACATCATGCAGCAGCAAGGTCTCTCTGCTATTTCAAAACCCACGTGCCAGTCAGCTCATGCTTATGGCTACCGAGGAAAGACGGAACACTCAGGCCTCTTGCATTCACACCTCCGGCAGACCCGACTCAACACGGCGCTCGGGCATATGCTCAGCTTGAAGTATCTGAGCGGCGTGCTCCAGTCACACGCTTACACAGAGAAGGATGGGTTACCTTCTGCTCACATCTTTATAACCTGTAGCTAACACACAGTAATAGACTTCACAATTTCTTCATCTCTACCATCTTTCTGTGTCTTCAATCTTAAGTCTAATCAGATCTGACACGAGCATATTTGCTTTTTGACAAGCAGAAAATCAATACCCTGCTGCAGAGATATAAACACTGGCTGAGCCGTGTGTAGGGAAAACCAGTTGTTTCTGGTTTGGCATCAGCATTTAATACCCTGTTCCACCAACCTTCAGCCTGCTAGGCCATGCTCTGACATTTCCAGGTCCTTCTGCTCAGACAGCGACACGTGAAGCTCTGCAGGAGCCCCCGCTCATCTGAGCAGCTCCTAGGGCTGTAAAGTTTTGCAGCAGCCGTTACTGTAGAATTGGCTGAGGAACCCATTTACTGCAACACTACAGGCTGGCAAAGGCGCCCCCAAGATTTGGGAACTTCTACCTCCTTTCTTAGCATGTGAGTGCCGGCTAGAATTTCAGGATCCCGAAGCTCCTACGCCATCCTTGTTACAAATAAGCACGTGCTGGGAGAACCAAGCAGGCCTGGTGCACGCCACACACAGAGGATGCCAGCAGGAAAGCTGTGTGAAGCATCCGCTTTGCATAAATCCTCAAAGGAAAAAAACCTTGCAGTCCATAAGAAGATTTTCTTTTCCCCAAGTCTTATCCCTCAACTTTTTCAGCTCCTTCTCCCAGAAAAAGTGCTATCTTCCTCAAAAAAAGGACTGAGCTGTCCGATAGAAAGACCCTTGCCAGACAAACCTTTAGGCATGCACACTCACTCCTCTGTCACTTTGTAATCATGCCGAAGTCCCACACTATTCTTTCCAGAAGGAGGCAACGGCAGGCCTGGAGATCTGTCCAGCAACATCCTCTGTGTGTTCTCCCATCACACTGCCCCATATGAACCGCCACCGGCAAACACGCTGCCCGTGGGATAGCCCTGGGTGCTGGCACCGCTGCCAGGTTCGCCCATGTTCACACCCCCAGCAGTTAGCCGAGCCTGCACCTCGCAGCCCTGACAAGCGTCTGTCGTATCTCCTTGCTCAGCAGTGGTGTCTGTGCCAGCCATCGCAAGCCCTCTGCCCAACACGTGCGTGTCTGCGCTTTGTTAAGCCAGTACCATCAGTACAGGAGCCTCCTTCCTCTTGGGCTGTGACCCTCACAGTTACCTCTCTTCTTTGTACTCCTGGTATCTTCTCGAGCACTTCCTCCTCCTTGTGGGTAAACCTCATTTGCTAGGTCACACAAAGAATGTTTGCCACCTAGCTACTGATAAAAAAAAAAAACAACCTGTTTTTCCCCGTCTCCTACAAAAATCAGTAACGTTTTCAAGATGAAGCTAGAGTATGAACTATGAAAGGAAGAAGCTCTTAGATTCAGCCATCTTTTGAAAACAGTGTCACGTAATCCCGTTACATATTTGTTACCCTACATTTGTAAGTTGTTACGAGTTCTCAGTCCCACTTCCACCGTCCCCGTGGCCCCAGAAACACCAGCTCTGCTATCAAAACTTGGTAACACAGAGCAATAGGTTCTTCAGGAACAATTCGCTGTGGTGCGTACTAACGCGCAGGTATCCTCCTTCAACTCGTCCGTACCATTTCCCCCGCCTTACAAGGCTTTCAGCAGGTGACCCCCTCTCCCAGCATTTGCCAGGGAGTTCAAGAAACACCTCTTGTACTCTCACGGTTTCTGCTCCATGCACATAGTCATCCTGGATCCTAGACTGTCCGACACGAACGTTCCCCTTATTTTACAGGGGTAGGCCACTCAACTCACTCAAGAGCCCAGCAGTTTTTCCTCAAGGAAGATAATACACGCATCAAGGTCCTGGAGAGCTGGATGCCTTAATTCCTTCTTAGAATTACCTTAATGAATCAAAAGCCCACTAGTGTCAGCAGAGCCAGTCAGAGCTGGAAGCAAGCTTTGCAATGAGAATTTTCATCCCCTTCAGAACAGTCACTCTGGTAACATCACCTGCGCTTTGACCAAAGTTCACTTTGTAAAGAGAATGGGGCAAAAGCAATTTTTGTCATATGCCTGAAGTGCCCTGACTGCAGAACTTCCCAATTAGTTATTAAACAGTATTAGTTTTGCAAGTCTTTTGTCGTTGTTTTTGGTGGGGGGTTTGGAGGGGGTTTTTTGGGGTTTTTGGTGGAGTTTTTTTGTTGGGTTTTTGGGTTTTTTGGGGTTTTGGGGGTGGTTTTTTTGTTGTTGTTGGTTTTTGGTTTTGGTTTTTTTTGGTGTTGGGTTTTTTTTTTACTATAAAAGACCTGCTAAAACACTAGGTGAAAATAGAAACACAAAGCATGCGCAACCCAGAACACTTTCCCATAGTGTTTCCTCAAAGGTTTTTTTCTTTCTGTGTTGCAACTGAGCCAAATCCAAGGCGTCAGTTTTTGGCAGAACCAACCTGCAAGGAAGGCGCAGTTAGCTGCCGGTCCGACAGGAAACAGTTCGCAGAACAGGCCCAAGGAATCTTGAGCTGAACATCTCTAGGAGATGCAGGGAAGGAGGATCCAGGCATATACCGCACCTGACATGCCATATGTCTGAGGATATAGCAAACCCAGATGAAAATGAAGGATTCTTATTTTCCTAATGAAATTGAAGCCTAGGGAAAGTCATGTCAGATCAGTATCCTCTCCCGTTCCATCTTGAGGAAATGATTTTACCTCTTAGTTGGACTTACAGTAATTGTATAAAAGCTTCCAATCTCCGAAATCTGTAATGAAATCTGTAATCCTGACCTGCTGGATATGAGCTATACAATTACTCTGAGTATATTTAGAGCAAATAATCCACTCCCGCAAAGCTCCAATTATTCATAGCTCCTGATGCACAGCACTGTGTCCAAGGGTCTGGATTATAATTACTTCTGCGACAAGGTGGAAGGATGCATCTGACTGCTGCTAAGCCCTTTAAGAGAGCTCATCCTCTCCTTTTGACAGTGTTTGAGACATATTAAGTCTTTGGTTGAATCAATATCAATTGCGTGGGAGCAGAAAAATGTGAGATTAAATGAAAACATCCAAAGCAATCCACTCATTAGGAACCAACACAGAATAACCCATTACCTACACTGAGCAGGAAGCCAAATCCACCAATTTTGTTCACTTCTGAGAACTGAACCAGCAGGTAAAAGGTTCATTTCAAGTGCTGGTGAAACCTGTTATAATCACAGGAACTTTGTTTAATAGGATAAAGGCTCCTGTGTGCTTCTCCTTGGTTATCCACAGCTCTCTGTCGAGTCAAATTCTCACAGAGCCACACGCAGCTCTAATTAACCCTTTAATTACAAAGCTAGCATAGAGCTTTTAGTTGAGTGGGCCCACATCCATCTGCTTCACTTATATGTGTTTAAGTTGCACCGAAAGGGAAAAAAGGCTTCATCTTGCATGTAAAGGTACCCAGGCTCTAAAGTTGCTTACTTCACTATAGGTTAAAACACACGAGCTTTGCTCAAGCGTATTTCACCATATAGGTAGCACGACACTCGAATGTATCAGCTTTTCCTCAGCAAAAAGACCCGAGGTACCCGAGCCAGACATGTCTACCAACCCCCTTCCAGAATTAACCACGTCCTTCTCTAGATGAGGAACTTTCTGTGTTTCTAGACTTCGACGATAACCTCTTCACCGCGTATTAATAATACCACTAATAGCCTGCCAGTGACATCAGCTCGTGAACTTCCTAACCCTTTTCCCACCTCTCTTCACCAGCCCCTCTAACTGTACTGACACCAAGTTGGCAAAACTTTCTGCCATTGAAACCTACAGAACTCCCCATCTGCTATCATTCCCTTCTCTATGATGAGAAGTCATTTTGAACCTCTGTCGGTACAGTGAGCCAGGCTCTACCCAGTGGAATTGCAGGGGAGATTTGGGAACAGGGAGAGAAAGGGTACACAAACAGCTTAAACTGCTTTCACTGCCTCAACGAATGGTTCAACTGCACCGTGAAAAATATTTTGTGCAAAACTGCAGATCCCTAAAAGGTATCCCCTTGCCCATAAGCGCTCAAGTCGCAGCATAACCAATGACAGGGCAAGGTCAGGATTCTTTACTCATCAGTCAAGGCTAAGAAAAGTATTGAAAACAGTATTAAAAATACCAAGTAGTGTTTCCACAAAGAAGGCAGCGGCACTAGGCCCGCTCTATGGCAACAGCGTGCGAGGGCCGGCCGGACATCCAGCGGGACAAGGCACCAAACGCCAGCACCCCTGCCAGAGCCCCCCCCGCGGCGCCACGGCTCAGCCCCCCGCAGACACCAGCCTCCTTACCCTGCAGCCCTTACGGCTTCTCCCCATCCCACGCGTCCCGTCTCACTGTAACCGAGCTGCTTCTTCACTGATAGCTAACCCGAGGCCTTTTCTGGGCAAACCACACTTTTTTTGCCCGAGCTATCGATAACTAAGCCCCTTTCTTCCTCTGCGGATGAAGCAGAGCTGCTCAACCAGCCCACCCAAATCCCCCCAACAGATCACTATCTATTCAGGTGCTGAACACGTCCACATCTTCACCAACACTGTGAGCAAGTTGTTCACACAGAGAATGCCTCCCTGTTTTGTGCCTTATCACGTTAGCCTTCTAGTTATCCAAAGGATAGCTTCAGTTATTTTCTATGTAATAATTTGACTTTTTAAGATTATTTAGTATTTGTCTCTCCCGGGTATTATTGCCTTTGAGGTTTTTTTCCACCTGAAACTCAACGCACAGAACAAGCATGAGGAGTTGTCGTAGGGAAGGACATTTCCTGCAAACCTCTTCCTATGGTTTCCTTCTGCTGCAGCACCTCCAGAGCTGCTCACTGCTGGCACACACATACACCTAGCTGGAATTTCTATTTGGCAGTTGGGAACAATCCTGCATGCTATTAAGACAAGCAAATACAAATAGCTGCCATGTTGTGATAGCAGAGCACATATTTTAAATCCACTCAATGACTCAAGTCAACAAGTTCATCATTGTTTTTCGAGACCGAGTCCTAACGCACTTAGACATTTCTGCGGCGATCCAAGCACTCGCAGCCCCAAAGCTTGTCAAGTCTCCAGCGCCATGCTTCACCTTAGGCATTTAATTACCCCTTCACTTGCGGATGAACTTAATCAGGGCCTTGCTTTCCTTGCTGGATGAGGTCCAGTGTTTTCAGCCTGTTCTAAGATCAAGTCCTCCTATCAAGATTCAAATGACTTGTTTAACCAAGCCTTGCAGAGAGGAAAACTTCTCCTGACAATAAATATGCAAGAGCAGCTTAGAAGAGGAGCAAAGACTCCGGCTCCCCCAGTCTTACAAACCCCCACAAAGTTCCTGTGCGTGAAAGCTAGTAACAGATTGTCAAAAAGGGTTAAAGCAGCTGTCCACACGGCTCCCCTCAGCTCTCTGGAGTGTGGCAAAGCGTATTGTTTGGCGTAATCATGACACAGATCTGCATGTGTACGCCTTCAATAATTCATGTTGCAGCTTGTCTCACTGTGGGGACAGATGTCAGCGAAATCAGTGACAGCCGATCATGCTGATCCCTCACATAATCATGCGAGAGCTGATCCTGCGGTGACACTGAGCCTTGGGAACACGCCCACCGATGCCCACGCGAGGATGACAAGGAAGGCAGATACAGACACCCCCGTGCAACGCATACACCTCAGAAAACCAACCCGCACACGTGGAGCACTGCTGTGCATTTGCACAGGTCTGGGGGAACATCCCGGCAAAGCCAGGGCAGCCGTCACGGCTCGCAGACGCAAAGGAGGGGGCCGTTTTAGGGACAGCCAGCGTGAAGGACGAGTACCAGTCACGATCTAACAGCTTGCACCAACACCGTGCAAGTTCACACGCGCTTCAACATGAACCAGTGGTTTCCTCTGGTTCGCCGGCCGCTTTGAACGCTTGGATTCAAAGCTGATACAACGCCCTCCTTTTACAGCTTTACCATTTGGTATCGTATCAGACTTCTCAAATACCGCAACAGATTACAGGAGAAAGCAAAGTACGGTTATACCCACTACAAAGCTTGGATATAATCTCTCTGGGAGAGAAAGTGACTTAGTGGTAATTAGAATGATTGGGTCCTTTCATCTGATTTGAAAAAACCCTATTGTTGTTGGGCAAACACACCGCATTATTCTCAACATTAAATGGGTTCCTGTTCTTTTCTTTCATCCAATGTCTCGTCTGAATTGTTATATGTCCTCTGTTTTGATACTTAAAAGAATCATCTGATTCATTATTTATGGTGGATTTTATTATTTATGGTGGGCTTTTTTTTCCCAACACACAAGTACTAGCTCGGTTTGGTTAGCTTTCTAACTAAGCATATTCACCTTTGCTCACTTGATGATTTCTGTACCCATCTTTGAAGCAGCAATTGAGAAAATCTACAGCTAACTAAATTGGGCACATGACACCTCCTAGAACTGGCAGAATTGGAGATGCTTTGAGTTATACAAGAAAAACAGGAGTAGACAGAGGAGTAACTTCTCCACTTTTATGGGAGCATCTTAAAAGCCCAAGTGAAATCTTAGTCTTCCAGTCATATATCGTAGTATGACACGTGTCTACACATACGTGTGTACATGTGGGATTTCTGTCAGGTGACAGAGACAGAATGCCAGAACCAAGAACTTACACACCCAGGGATATCCCATAGGCAAGGGCTTTCCAAGAGACTCCTATTTCCAGAGAGGGCCACAGCAGCGAGACAGTCATTGGGAAGCTCTGGCTAAGCTGGATTTACAGAGGCAGTTTCTTCTCCAAGCGACTCGAGCAACAGCCAACAGTCGCTTCGAACGGTTTCGTGAGGTGTCTTCACAAAACCTAGCGTGACCACCACGAGGGGTGGAAGGCACGCCCCGCATCCAGCCTGCATCAGCTTAGAACAACGCACTACAGGGAGATAGGCCACAACCATAAAACCAGGTATTTCCAGCTCACCAAAGGGCACGTTCTGCAGTTTTGTCCTTCAATCGCTTTCTTTCCTCTTGTCATTACGAGTGCGCCAACTATTTTCCCCAGCGACGCCAGCCCCAGCAGAAACCTCATCTAAGAATCGGTGCATTTAAAAAAGGACATTAATTTCTCATTATACTGGGATCAGATTGTTTTCAAGGCAACATCCTGACTGAGTCAAAGTATCTCATTAGAGCTGCCATGCATACTGTTGTTTAACATCATGTGCCATTTTTCTTTGGAAGGTGCATTTACATAAACATTTCTAATCACGGCCCTGTAAAGAGACACAGTACAATAATTTATGACTTTTAGGTAATATGTCACATGAATCTTAACATATGGCATTACACTGTATGATGGCAATCTTGGCTCTTCCAAGGGAACCTGGATAACATCCAGTGAGATGCAAATGAGCCAAAACCAATAGAAAACCATATCAATGCTAATCCAGGTTTACACCTTTCATTCAGCACTCCAAGCTTTCCACCAGATGGTTTTGCACAGAAGCATTAACGCCAAAAATAATTGTGTAGACTCCCCCGGCTTTCAGACCTGCTATTTCTGCAGCCTTGAACATGAAAATAATCCTAATAAGTGGCACGAGCAATTCACAGGTGCAAGAAATGGTTTGAAGCCTTTGAAGAAGGTGACGAAAGGTGACTTAAGAGCTTTGCCGTTCTGGGTCACGGCCACCTTCTTTGTTTTGCAAGGGCAATTCAGGGCAGCTTCCTCATCTATTTCGCAGAAGCCCTTTGCCAACAAAAAACATCGTCAGTTCACAGGATACGACCACAACGCAGAACGGCTTGGCACGGCACACTACTAACTGCTGCCATGGAACTTGACATCAGCCATCCTTTATCCCCACCCAAACGAGCGGCCACAGACACCACCACATCAGGGCAAACCGCTGCGTACGCGAGTTCACCGTGACAGGCAGCAAGACACCGCACCTTGGTTTTGCTGTGCCACTACCCCAATAAAACGGTGCCTAGGCTACCTTCTCGTACCATCTTAGGGAAGTGTAGACGTCAGGTCGGCCACCATACGCAGGGGTAACAGCTAGGGACGTACCTGGTCAGGCTTGCACACAACCGTGCTCTTTCTACCCTGGACAGGTAAAGGAGGGGTTGCGCTTACGCGCGATACTGAATGCACAAACTAACTGAAGCAGTTAATATCTGGCATACGGAAACTCGAGTTTAACACAAGTAGTAAAACACCCAGTATGGAATCATGACAGAGAGGTGCCCCTATCGTGGAACTTACCGGCCTGCTTTTGCTACTTAGCTTGGGAGCCCCTTTCTGCGTCCAGCCGGGAACCGCAACCCAGCAAGCTGAACTGCTCATCTGCTCGTAAAGCTCTGGAGGTTTACGAGTCGCTGCCTGCCCCCAGCTCCAACCCTAGTATTGTGCAAAATAATTATGATGGCATTTGCATTCACCTGATAATATGTCAAAATTTTATCAGCCATCACAAATCCAGCAAATATTTCTCACTTTTGCCTGCGTTATTTCACATGCTGTAACTTCTACCGTGTATTTTATTTTCCCTAGATAGGAAATGGTCCTTGGAAGCTCTGATTTGCACAGAGTGTATGGCTTAAACATCCACTATGTAGTCTTTTGTCCCGGGTCACCTGTGAAGCCTACACCTGACTCAAAAGACAGCATCTGGTACATCCTCCATCTCGACAAACATACTAAGAACTGCAGAAATAAAAACATCAAGCAATTATTTTCGAGGGATGATTCAAGTCCCTGGAGTGGCTGCCACAAGGAGCCCACAGACTTGCCATAATGCCCTTGTATTACTCTTTCGGGTTTTTTGGTGGGGTGCAGGATGGGGGTGGTTGAGGTTTTGTTTGTTTGTTTTAAAAGACATCTAATCAGAAACACCCTGATGACAGCACGCCGCATCAGTCAGCGCCTTCGGAATTAATAAAACACCTCACAAGGCTGCCGAGAGCTAAATCAAGGCTTTGATACAAACAGGAGACTCGAGTCTTCCCGTATCCAACCTTACACACTCTATGAAGCTGTGAGACCTTCACAGGATACTCTGGGCGTGGGGATCTAGAGGAACCCCTTCCGTGACAGGAAGGCATTTTTTAACCACTCCTGTTCTTCAACACACGCAGCCCCATCCATGCCTCAGCACTCTCGCTCCCGTGATGCCCTATCGTGTGCTTACCTTCACAGAAGGCTCTCTTTGTCCAAGGTACCTAAAAATGGCATCCCCCTGGTCCTAAACGCTGCCAGCCATAGGGGACATGCCCCTTACGTGACACATACGAAGAGCACATATGTCAGCTTTTTGTTCCCTAAAAAACCAAAAGCCCACTTTTTTTTTTTTTTTTTTTCCACAGCAGCATATGTGTGATGAGCCAGCTGTCAAGGAAACGCAATTTTAAGCTTCCTGACTTGAACGTACATTTGCAGAGCAGTCGAACAAAACAGCACATTGCCGACATTGTTCCAGAAGTGTAAGGAAGAAAAAAGCAAAGATTTAACTTCTGCTGTTAGATCCCTGTTCTTTTGTAGTAGACATGGCTCCATCAGACACAATGGCTTTGTTACAGCACATTTTATTCAGGGCTAAAGCTTTGAATATTCAGCAGGGCTCCAGGCTAGTGATTCTGTTGCAGCTAGGTTTCTTGTCTTCCAGGAAGCCCTTGACAAAGGTCACAAACAATTTGCTCGTTCCTCTTATTAAAATAAAGATGGAAAGCATTGATGATAGCTCTGCCCAGCAGCTAACTTCATCATCTGTAGCGGTTCCAACATATGCTTGTGAGATAATGAAAAATATAGCATTAAATACAGTGGCAGATTGAATCTTGTTTCAGGGTAAATATAGTAAGTCATTTTTTTTTCCTCCTCATTTCCTCAGAACCTGTTTAGCATTAGACTGTTAATATCACCACTGATACATGACAAAACCATTGCATAATATACTGCATTCGAAGCCAGCCCCCCCATAAAAGTGAGCAATGACAAAGTATGAACATTATTCAGGCATTCATAATAACGAAGTGCTCCAAGCCAGCCCTCTTCCGGCACGTTTCCATTTGCAGACCTTCAAAGAGCTTGGCTTTAGATCGGGCCGTGCACCTCCGAGCCTCTCGCCTTCCAAGTCAGGTTCAAGACAGAGTCGCTTCAGACTTCCCTACAGGTCCTGCAGCTTCGCACGTGGCCTTGGCCCTTGCAGTTGGCCACGGCTGCATCGCTCACCGTCAAAGCCTACCTCAAATTGTGTTCTTGGCAACACACGAGGCAGCTGGCTTATCTTCTCCAAGGAATCCTACTTAGGATCCCAGGAGCCTAAACAATATTTACCCAGGTTTCCTGTGTTTTCACCTGAAATACAAACGTCTATTTTCAACAGACCAAATATAGGTGGGGTCCTCCATCCTCACATCCTGCTTCATGATGGTACATAACACCAGTGATGACCACTAGATCTGCACATGGGGTCAAATCACTGCACTATGTGCTCCCGCCTGCTCCACCGACAGAGGTCAAATCGAACCGTTTGCATCAGAACAAAGATAATTTATTTTCATTATTTTCAAGGTGTCTTTGAAGATACTTCCCAGGCTCTTCACCAACCAAACCTACAAAACCCCCTAGAATTTGGCAGGTTTCAAAGACATAGGCTTTTGGAATATGGCCGTAGCACACTTAAGGTCTCTCACAGCTAGTGGAGAGAAGGTTCAGGCAACTATTGTCCCCAATATCACCGGCTATTTTTATCACACGCTTAACCATCAGCTATTTGCAGTACCTGCCTCATTTCTCTGCTAAACTCTCTAGAAAAAACCATGGAGTTGCATATGGTTCAACACACACATTGACCGACTGCTTTCTTCATACAAAAAGGCACGGCTGGTAGTGCTGCTGACTGCCCCATATTGCTTAGCAATCAAGTTTGTGACTTCCTCTGTGCTACCCACACACTGAGCTCTTGCCACCTGGTAACATAACATTTTATGCTGCAAGTTTCATTGCTGCAATAGAGAAAAAAAAATTATTCCTGATCACAGAAGCCAAAAAAATCCTTTTGATAAACCAGAGTTGCCAGCACAGTCCAAAGTCTATTTCAAGAGGGCACAAACCAGACCCCTCAGGTACTGTTACACTAGAAAAGCAAGGGCTGTAAAAGGTTTCTGTATGGACTGGGCTTTGCTAACTCCTGCAATGCACCTGCTTTTTGATGCGAGACTGGTATAAGCAGTAGATGTCCGAGTTCTCCATCTATCAGATAATTATAAATAAGGCATTATAGTACTGCAAAAGCATTACCACCGCATCAGCTGAAGGTGTCTGCTGTTGGAGCTCTGCAGAGTTCACAGTCAGTAGGAGCACAATCCCCATCTTGCTCTAACTGGACTTAAATTCCACAAACTACACGTTAGGAGAACAGAACGCTCTGCTCCGGTGTTATCACCAGGGATGTGTAAGCTACAGCCACTTCAAGGAAGCATTCTCGCTCAGAAATACCTGCAGAACAGCAAGTAAGGGACCGACAAAATATTTTGTCCGTTGTACCACATTACCAGCAAGTCTCCAAGAGCATCACTGCAGCAGCGAGTCATAGCGCTGCAGCAGAGCCCCAGAGCCCCAGAAGAGACCACGGCCCGCCCCGTTCTGCCTGGGCCCTTGCCTGAAGCACCGTCGCCAATGACTCATTACCCAGATGTGACATGACAAATGCCAAGTATTTATTTCACAGCGCTTTTTAGCAGCAGTCAGGAAGAGGTGGTAAAGACTGTGACATTCTGTAGCCATGAAAATGCACAACCTAACTCCTGCTAAACACCACATTCGTGGGCTGGATTCCATCAGGCCAGGAGCACAGCACCGCTTGGCAACAGCTGACGCGTGGGCCCCAGGTAATCCGTACGCAAATTCCCCGTGAACGGTTAAAGCACCAGGTTAACCCTGCTCCCCGTTGGCACCCCAGGAGCACTTCGCACATAACGAGCGGGTAGGGGTAGTGCTTTCCTGTAGCTGCTTCCCACTTTCTTTCCCCACTTACACAAAGACTCGCATCTCAGGGTCATTTCCACACACGCATACACCAGTACAAGGGTTCTTAACAGGCACAAGCTGAAAAGTAAAGCCTGCCGCCTGTCTCCTGCTGGTATTGCAAATATCCTTCCCTTGTTTCCCTGGGGCTTCGGGATGGCTCTGGCCTTGATATTATGACCTTGGATATATTTTGCAGGCCTAAGCAGTCAGCCAAAGGTGATGTATGCAACCGATTCACCTTTTTTCTAGCAGCATGCACTTCTATTATATTGATACTTTTCACCGACAGAAAAAAACCCCGGTGAGTTAAGTTAGTAGCAAGACAGAAGGCTTAGCAAGCAGCTGCTGTAACCTTTACAGCTAACAGCAGCAGTGTTTGTACAAAGCTCTCGAGAAGCAGAGTGACTGACAACCAAGTTTTGAGAAGGAATAAGTCATTTAAACCCCAACCAAGCTTCTCTTACGGCTACTTATTAAGTGCACGTTTAAGAAAAATCCTGCAGACGCACTCCCAGTGCTGTCTGCAAGACGGCAAACTGCATCCCCGCTACCTTCCCAGGAAGGGTGCTCCAGCTCCCAGCACGAGCAGGCAGCACAGTACGAGATGAGGGCAGTACACGGCTAATCCACGCAACTACAGGCAGCGGTACCATGGACCCGCGAGTGTCACCGCAGCACAGGTAATAGAGACCGGCATCTCTAGCAGAACTAGTCAGGCAAATTCCCTGGATATTTTCCCCGCTCCTGACCTGGGCCCATCTAGAGCAATTCCTCCAGCCTATCCTCACGCCTCTCCTTACAGCCACTCTCCAGACAGCGCACAGTGGCTCCCTTCTCACCTTAATTAGGAGTGGCAGTTCCACTACATTAGCCAAGCGAGGCAGGAGACTAGTGACCAACCTGTCATCTTTCTTCCCAGCCCTGGATGTTTTGCACTTCCCATTTGCGTTGTGTTGCCGAGGGTGAAGCTGAGAGACAGCACGCAAACCCAAGAGAGACATAACCCGCCAAAAAGCTGAGGAAGGCCAATATTTGAAGATAAGCATCATTTTTTACTGGTTTGCAAGCAGAAAAGTGCTGTTTGTGAACTGCTTTCCTAAATGAGACACCCCACCTACGTTCATGATGCTGAACTGCTTTGCCTAAAGAGTTCCTGCATTATGAACAGGGAAACTCATCTCTCAAAACGCCTTGGCAAACTGCAACGGAATTGAACTACGAAAGCCTTCCCTTCAAGAGTTACACTCGGGGGAAAAAGAAAAAGGAAAACATTTCTTACTGCTTGAACACCTTTGATTTTCACTAGGCATCAACTCCAATATTCAAATGCAATCCTTTGGCCAGAAGGAGGCTGCTCGAGGCCATGATATCCATTACAGGCAGCCGCACTACAAAGCAAGAAGGCTCTCCGTCATTGGACGCAACAGAAGCACACACTCGCACTCGCGTCGGTCGCTGGCACCAACAGCCATTTAATAAGGTACAGTGCTACTCCCGGGCAAACAGCCCTTGGGCTTCTCGGAACACACGAGCAGAGCCTGGAAACAGCAGTCTCACTTGAGCAGCTTAATTAAAAGCCTGACTCTGAAGCTACTGCTCATTTTCCCCAGGAACTCTTTCCTGTTAGGCTCCATTTTGCCATCACTCACGATAGAGAAAGCAGAAAATAAGGAACCAACTTAACATCTCGTTTTCTGTCTGGTTTTCAAGCCTTTAGCCTTACAAGACAGCACCAGCACTTCAGGTCCCACAGACCTGCTCAGCAGCGCTTGTTTGCCATTGACAGAACAGTCCCACTTGAACCTCAGGTACAGATTTTCCCTCCATTTAGGTTCAAGTCAGAATCTTAAATCTTAATACCTCACCCTTCTTGCGTATTTCCTCACAGTTTAACAGATATCAGTTCTGGGGCTTAAAGAAGCCAATAAAAACCAAACCCACTCCTTAGAGCATGATCTGCAAGAACGCGACCCACAAGCAGCCATGTTTAATAAAACACTAGGGTTTAAAATAGCAATCAGTTTATTGGTATTTACTAAT
This sequence comes from Butorides virescens, assembly GCA_017310255.1. Taxonomy (NCBI): domain Eukaryota; kingdom Metazoa; phylum Chordata; class Aves; order Pelecaniformes; family Ardeidae; genus Butorides; species Butorides virescens. The sequence goes on from JADKXX010009907.1 coordinate 47,581, forward strand.
ACAAATTGAAGTGCTTGAACTCCTGCATTTACATTTCTCTAGTGATGTTACAGCAAAAAAAAAAATTCTTCCAAATTGCTCAAAGATGTTTTAGCCCAGAAGCCAATGACTTACAGATACATACAACTTCAATTACCGCTGATAATACTAGCGTCATATGTAGCTATTCTGCTGTCCCTTCAAATCATGAGAACCTTATTAAATCAATTAGCCCATACTGCAGCTGGGAAAACTGAGACTCAGCAAATCAAGCTGCCTGGTCACCCACAATGGAACAGCTATTAGAAGCACTTAAGCATAGACAGACATCAGCCAGGACAGGGCTGCACAGCCATTATAGCCCCCTGTTCTTCAGTCTGAGGGCAATCATCCAGATTTGCTTGGGGAAAGATAAAAACAAGGCAGCAGGAGGAAGGTGGGAATAACGGACAAGAAAGGAGACGAGCCCGGTTTGCGATGCTATGCGCAGACTGAGCTATCCGGTATTTTCATCTGAGAAACTGATCTTAACAATTAAGATAGCTTTCCTGGATGGGAGGGGTGTCAAAGTATTCAACTGATCGGGTTCAGCTGACCACTGCAGTCAGGTCAGTTTGAAGTTATCACACCAACAAAGTGCCCGTTTGCCCGGGAGTGGGAAGAGGTGGCCGTGCAGAGCGGTGCCCGGCCCGCGGGGCGAGGCTGCCCCCCAGGTGCCCCGTCAGGGCTGGCTCACACCTCCCCTGCTCCTGCAGCCCCCTCCCAACGCCCGGCTGCTCAACCATCCCGCACCCACCCTCTCAAATAGACTGCTCTTAATTTCACCAGACAACTAATTACAAGGCAAATGATGTAACGAAATACGCAACTACGTTACAAACTGACAACTTGGTTAAGTTCCAAGCATAGCCTTATCCCAGATATGCCACAAACTATACGTTTCAAAGACAACTGCAGTTATTTTAGCACTGCTGGGGGGACGGGCACTTGTGGGTTTGGAATACTCATTGGATTTGCAGAACGAGGAACTTCCAATCTTGCCTTTTTTTCCCCCTGAAGAGTACAGCATCACTAGCCATCCTGCTCAAAGAGCGAACCCAAGAAAACAAGCTACTGAGGCAACTTAATCCTCTGAAAAAGGATACCAAGCAGCCTCCCGGCTCTCACCCAGGGCCAGAGGCCTACCTGAACCTTGCTATCCCAGCATGGAACCTCTTCTATGAATTTAACGCTAGTTACATTTTTTTCATCCTTACATCTCCTACTGGCAGACTGTTTTATAGCTCCATACCTCTTAACATCGGAGCCCCTCTTCTATTTTCCAGAGAGTTTCTTCACGGTCAGTTTATATACGTTTCTTTGTGTGCCCATTTCATCCCTCAGCTCCCCCAGCTTGTCTCCCGGACACACTCCTAGACGGATGCCATCGCCCAAGTCTAACCCAGCTCGTCTCTCCGGCCTTGTCTCTTCAGATGGGCATTCCCACCCCAGTGGCACTCTTGGCCTCTTCCCTCGTGTCCCTGTTTGCCATCTTTTTTACTGAGCCTTGCACAACGCTTCCCTGCCTTCCTGAGAAATCAACCCCCCAAAACCTTAAGGGAACTTGATAGGAAGAGGCATAGCTGAATTTTAGCACTTCTCTGAACCTTTTTAATGGTATTTATACTAAAACAAGCAATAGCAATAGCTTTGGAGTTGTCTGGTACAAAAAGACTGCGTAAAGAGAGCAAGAGAGCTGTGGGCTGGCCACACATAACAACACTGACAGTTGCAAGTGTCAGCATCTTCTCTCCTGCTATTTTTTCAGGCCATTGCAAGTAAATACCAGCACCAACAGGACCAGTCACAGAAAATGCCAGAAGGCCAATTACTGGTCGGGCACCTACAGACAATCGTTTTCTAGCAAGACTTCCAAAGCAGGCCATACACCTGACTCCCTCTCACTTGACGGGAAGCAGGCACATAACCTGCTTTGACCCCGTTAGCCCTACCTCACCTGAGAAGCAAACCAGTATTTTTCGGAGCCAGGGTCCAAGCAAAACATTCATAAACACTCAAGCGATTTGGACATTGCAGAGGCATAGGAAGGCCCACAGGGAAACTCGGAAGGACAATCTGAATCTCCCGCTCTTTTCTGGGTCTTGCCTTTCGGATTAGCCACCTCTGCTTGTTCTTCCCACACCCACAGCATCCTTTGCCCTTTATCATGCAGCTCACTTGAGTCAAAACTCCTTAGGCACAGGGGGCTAGTTTGGAATCTCAGCCCAAGTCTGAGCGACCTCACTCACAGCCAACCATCTCGGCACTCCTTCCAGCCTTTTCAAGGAGCCTCGAGCAGGAAGGCTAACACAAGCAGGGGGGAATGACCTGGCTAAGCAAGAGTTACTGTAACATCATGCAGTATTCATTAAGGTGAGAATCTATGGCCAAATGCTGCTCATACATCCCTCCTATCAACGCCTGGCCATTGACCTTACGTGACTTCAGAATTTATTTTTTCAAACGTCTATTTCTGATGTTTCTATCCCTTTAAGCCACTCCTGCTAGTAACTAAGTAAGTAATTTGCTATTTCCACCTGCTATGTAAATTGATTAATCGCAGGCAAACATAAGGCTGATTCTCATGCTGAGGAGAAAGGAAATCTGTTTCAAATCATCTTTTTAACACTTAAATTTCATAAAGCTTCCACCAATGCTAAGCCTCCAGCCTGCGCTCCAGCTCCAAACTTAACTTTCTTCTGGCCAAAGGGGAAAAACTTGTCCGAAGGCTTTTAAACTCACCGGGAATCTCAGCACAAGACAGACAAAGATTATTTTCTTTATTTCAGCCTAACACAACAAATACTCCATCAGGCACGCAGGACTGTACAGATGGTTACTGAAGTGAACGGAACATCTTTCAAGGACCAGTTGCAAAGTGACACCATCACTTTGTCACTCCAGCTTCCCACTTAAGGCAGAGTTGGAAATTCTTCATGAAGAAGAATTCTGCAGATGGCAACATTTACACATGATGTATATCACCTTTAGGGAACCTGAGAGGTTATACAGCGTTCAGAACGTCCCTGGCACTGTCATCCATCACATTATCCAAGTGAGAAAGTTAAACAGTAACCCTCCTCGGTGGAGAATCACTCGAGCTCTCTACTTTGCTAAGAGGTACGGAAAACTCTCTCACACTCCACTTGGTGAACCGAAGGATCATTGGGACAAGCCCCGAAATAACCGGCAGCGTCCTCCCCACCTCAAAGGGAATGGCTTCACCGCTGCCTTGCCGAGCATTAAGTCTCACCATCACAGATGACTCATCTACTTCCCACAGAACCCATCTTGAAAAGAGGAAGGCGTATCCCATATCTCATGACCCCTATACTGATCTTTCCACCAAAACAACCCGGAGAAGCCGGGTAAGTGTGGTTTCCTGACGCCAGGAACTGCGTGCAACCGTCAGCCAGCCATAGGAAAGCCTCAAGCAGTGGGGTGCTTGGGGGTCAGCTGCCCTCAGTCCAGGGCCTCCTGGCTGAGAGAACCAAGCTGCGATTTCTAATCAAGGCAGCACAGGAGATCTCAGGGCAGTATACCTCAGCGGCAAGGTGAGAAAGAAAAGAGAAAAAGAGGTAATTCTTTGATGGGGCTGGTGCTGTAACAACTCATGTCAAACACCGTAAGGGGGTCCTAATGCATCAGTAAGGCTGAACGCTACCACGCGGCATTAGAAATCAGAGAAGTTAGAAAAGGATTAGACTGCAGAAAAGCTAGAGGTGGGGAATAAAGACAACAATACAGACTATGCTAATATGTAATGAAGGTGATAGAAGAATCAAGTGGGATCAAGAGGAAGAGGAGGCCATAAATTAGTATGAACAGAAAGGAGAAGCTAACTTGATAAAGAACAAGATTAAGCAAATCTGCAGCAAAGAGGTTGGCTTGAAGGCCTAACTTGAGATGGCAAGTCACGTACCAATTAATCCACTACTGGAAATTTGCTTTCCTGCATTTCATATGGATACGAGTGCATTTATACCTCCGAGTGATTCCATGTGCTCAGGCCGCTGAAGTAACCATTGGACCCAGAGCCAAGGGCAACAAATACCACTACAAGTGTTTCAATCCATCTTCTTTTTTTTCTTCCGACTCCACAGCATGCCCCACTTACACACTAGGATGAACCAAGGGTCTGGCTGCCCATCTCCTACCCTGTACCACTGGATCCATACCCAAGAAGCTTGCTCTGCCCATCCCAAGGCGTGTCAGACTGGGCTTTTTTCCCCCCAACAACTCCCATTATCAGACATCCCCCTTCAAGTGGGATCCCTGGCTACCTGCCAGACAGGCACCCTAAATGAAGCTGTACCACTGAAGAACTGCAGGGGAGCTCTCGATCAGTGCAGGTCCCTGACCCACGATGGCAACCTACGGAGCCACAAAGCTTCCTCCTTCAGCACCAAGCCTGCAACGTAATGCAAGTTGTGCTAGGGACAGGAGCAAGCAACAGGGACACACGTCCTTGGAGAAACAAGGGGAGCCTTCTCTTCTTCCATAGGCACTAGGTATCCAAGCTCACCGATATCCAACTCTTTTGAAGCATTTCTGTTGAAAACTTCCAGTTTATTATCCCCCATCTCACACGCCCTGCCACCCTTAAAGTTGCTAAGGAATGCAGAACACCTCTACAAGCCAATTATGGTTTTACGGCCCAGCAGATCAGTTGGAACACTTACATCTGCTGTTAAATAGCTTGTATGGATGAAACACAGCTTGCTCCAAGGGTGACTCTTAGGAGCTTATTACCACTTGAGGGTCAGCATTGCAGCAAGGCTCAGGGACAGCTACAGAAGAGCAGCACAACACCATGGTTAATTTAACTGAAGTGAAAGTGTTCCAAAGGATAAAGTTGGCGGTGCACATCACACGCTGCAGGAGCAATACGCAAAAGACACACCCGAAAGATACCTACATGCAAAAAAAACACAATTAGCCCCACAAACTACCTGTAAGTATTGAAAAGGTCTTCCAGACAGTGGGCCTCCTGTTCATTTATACCCCTGACATCAAGCAATACCCACCTCCTATGTCTGCCTAGTTCAGAAGTAAAGCTTTTCAACTGAGGAATAAAATACAGCCTGCCATAAACAGCAGCGCAGCCAGTACATAGAAGGATGGACACAGGTTAGAAAGCTGGCTAGGCTCGCTTTCCTCCCTTACGCCCATAGAGCTGCTTATCCTAAAGCAGCAGGATTTACCCCCTCAGTGTGACTTCAGGTAATAACAACTCCTCATTTTGTGTTCTACTACAGCCTCTTCCAGCTCCTTGTTCTCCCTTCCCTCCTACCACTCAGCCCATGCAGTATAAAAAAAACCAACCCAAAAAACCCCCTTTCCATCCCTCCTGCAAGCATGTGTTTATCTCTTTATTTTTAAATATTACAGCTTCCCAACATCTGTCTCTGTGTGGTATAATCTTACTGATGAAATATTTCATGTTTTCCTTGAGCTCTCATCAATATGTCTCTGTGTTATCAGCTTAGCAGATGGAGACACAGAAGGAATAACCTCAGCTTACCTGGGTGATTTCTTCTTAAGTACATACTTACTGTACTCCAGGACAAGAGTTCTATTAATTTTAACAACATGACATGATATCTCTCTGTAGCAAACAGAATTCCTTCCTCTTATGTCACTTCGCCTACTTCACTGTAATTTTCCCCTTGGATTCTCCGAGTTCTTCTCACTGAACACTAATATGTCCAACCTCATTTCATACATACTGAAAAAACTCAGGGAGGCACCAAGGCCACCAGAAAAGCCACGGGCACAGCCAGGAATTTTCCCATACTAAACCAGACTCGTATTGTCCACCTACATAGCCTTTAGCCAGATGACAACTCTTCTTTAAGCACCTAAAAAATGCTACCATAATGCCTCTGAGAATTCCAGCCTGCCACGAAGCTGTACTACACACGTTCCCAGGTGTTTATAACTCACTTGAGCAATCCTAGCCCCAGTGACATCAGGAGGTGCTTTGACACTGACTTTTATCAAAGCAGGACTTCGTGCCTTGCCTGTTAACTGTAAATTGTGTAAAAAATTAAATCCAAACCGCACAAAACATTGTACTCAGGGAAAGTCTCGGTTGCTTGGAGCTCTACAAATTACCTGAGAAGCAAGATAAAGTACAGCAAGTTCCTCTTTAGCCTTGTAATGGACGGCTATAGCGCTTGGCTATTTAAGCAGGCTTGCACATCTAATTCCCTTGCACGCTTCTGAAAATCTCCCTGCTTAAACATTCAGGCACCTCCATGCAAGCCATACTGAGACTTCTCAAATTGTTACCAAGAAACAACTTGGCAAACTCAGAGCCAGTTCCTCTCCAAGTCAAAAATCACCGTTTATTCTGTGAAAAAAAGAAGAAAAAGTCAATAAAAAACCCCAAACACCACCAAAGTCAACACTTTTCCCCACTTCCTAATTTGAGGGTTCCTCTCTTCTCCATGTAAAGTCAACATTCCAGGGATTATGAAGAGCAAAGAGCTTTCCTTGAGACTTTCTCAGCACTACTGAATTCGAGTCTCCAAAAGCCTGCCTTCCTTTTTGGCACATGGGATTTTGTTTTAGCCCTCCCATGTAATCAAAGCCACCTGACCAGGACATCCCACAGCAACAGTTCCCCTGTACTTGCCTAAGGCAGGCAGGCATCCGTTTCCTTTCCCTATCACTTTCCCTTTCCTACAGCACACAAACACTGCTCTGCACATAGAAAAAGCAAGCGAGCAATAATCTGATAAACCATTTTGAGCATTCTTTACTGACCACTAAGGCAGTTAACAGCCCAAGGCAGAGCCTATGGCCATTAAGGTCCTGGCAAAAGAAGCCATTCATTGCATTCAGCTGAACATCCTTTTTGGTCCAGTCACCCAAAACACATCGGGTGATGCTAATTCTTGGTCTCGGAGCTGCAGGCAGCACAGGAATAGAAGTACTGTAAAGCAGAGCGTAGGAGGTGCACTTAGGAGGAGCAGCCTACCAACACGTGCTAGCCTACCTGTGCAGACACCCTCCACGGACATTTACACCGCGTCCTGCGAGCAGAGGAGATGGACGCACGAGCACGTGCCAGCAGGAGGGCGGCCGTAACGCCGCGCAGGAAACGCGCTCCTTTGTCCGAGGGCTCGGGGGCAGCGCTGCCGGGGTGTAACGGCAACTGCAGAGTAAGCAGGAATCCAGCCCCCTGCACCCAATAGCTCAGCCCGACACATTAGAGAGCGATTACTGAACTGAAGGTTATTTGTTGTGTGTTAGGCTATGTTGGGGCGGGGGGGGGGGGGAGGTTTTTTATTTATTTGGTTTGGTTTATAATCCTATCTGAATAAAGGTAAACACATAGGGATTATAAATGAAATAAATCTGAAGCAGAATAGAATGGGGGTGGTAGAAAAAAAATCTCAAGAGGGTCAGGAGATAATGAAGATTATACCTCAATATTGGGATTATGATGTTAGTTCTTTATTTCAATAAAACTAGATAGAGATCTTTTATATCAGGGACAGAGCTTAGCTGTAAGGACAAAGTAATCTTCTGGGAATTATGCATACAGGCTCGACATCATTTTTATTGGATGGCTGATGAACTGGAAAACTCCGGGATAGCCTGGTTTTAATTTGTAATCTTAATTTTCATATAAATCGGTACAGTTGGAAAAAGGGGGGCAGATGTAGAGGGACTCTGATGCCGTGCTAATATTGCAGCATTAAGACAGCACATGCATTAAGGCTACAACTGTAACTCATCTAGTATTTGATCCTGTCTTTTTGTCTATCCATCTGTCTCCCATCTTCACATCTATCTATCATTTCCCCACCAAAAAAACCTCAACAATGACCCAAGAGCAGGAGAGACAAAGCTAGCATAACATTTCATCCACCGAGAATCATCTCCAACTGCCTAGTCGCTCACCAGGAGGCAGCAGTGCAAAGGAAGCAGGTTCAGACAAGTCTCGTGATCCCATTTGGGATCAACTCCATCCTGGCCCCCTAGCCTGAAATAAACTGCCACTAAGCAATGAGAGAGAACATCCTACCTCTGTTTTTAAGTATCGGGTCACCTAAACATGGGTTCTAAGTCCTGTGGGCAGGGCAGCCCTGACCATTAGATGGGCCGAGTATCCGTAACTTCTGCTAGCCTGTCGGTGAGGAACGGCGCAGAGACTCAACTGCCTTAAACCTTCAATGTACATTTTTTGTTTCTACAATGAGATGTACCTTTTTCCTGACGCCTAGGAAAAGTTCATCCTGGGTCCCGGGAATGTTCTCTACGGCATTTCGCTGCTTCTGAACCCCACCGTGCACAGCAACAGACAACGACAGGTTCAGCTTGAACTACAGGCCCACGTCACGGTACCAAGTACGGTACAGAGGCCATTCCTGCCTGAACAACGCAGGGCACACAAAAGATAGCTAAAGAGGCACCGGGAGGGATGGGTCTTGGTTAAGGTCATACACCAGAGCGCTCGCCACCGACGCTGCCTGGGCTGGTCTACTAACACCCAGGTCAAATCCTGCCCGCCGAGACCCAGCAACTCCCACCCATGAGCTTCTCCAAGTGCTCACTTAATGCGGTCATGACATCAGTGGAACTGATCATCTGGAGCCCCACACGGAGCATTTAGTCTCTGCCTTCATTCACTAGAAATCATTTGTCAACTCTCCTTCTTGTTCCGCAGAGTTTCTTTCAGTTGTTTGTCCTTCACGAAGAGGAGAGGAAACGTGGAATACAACACAAGCGAGACAGAAACGGAGACAAGCCAGCCACGGTGTCTTAACCCAAGAAAAGCGCGCCGGCCTTCTCAACGGTTGTGTCACACGGGTTCGTATGCACAGGGAGTAACCATTTACCTAACTAACAGCCCCAAGCTGCACAGCCATCAGGAATGACTAACTGCCCTGGAACTGATTTATTTCATCAGTAATACTCCTTTGAATAAGCAACGGATTGAAGTATCCAGGCTATGCCCCCAATCGCCTGCACTCCTCCACCTTCTCGATAAGTAACAACATCCACAGCATTGATAGAACAGCTGCTCTCATAAGGGCGGCAATAACCAAAGAAGCTCCCAGAATTCCATAGCACCTGAGCATCAAAACAAGATTTCCAGGGGGAAAATTGAAGTGCCAAAAAGATTTATATTTACTTATGCAGATATCCTGCAATCCTCGCCTTTAAAACACGGCCTATTGTATTGGTGCTGAGGGAGAGAAGAAAGAAGAACCAAACTTATCGTTCCATTTCCCAAATATACAGCTCCTGTAAAACGCAGAGAATGGGCAAAGCTGTTTTTTAAAACCCACCTGATACTGAAGTGGTGAGAGCGAATGACAGAAGAGCATCTGATCTACTCGGACGTAATCTTAAAGTGTAAATTTCTTTATTTTATCGCTGTCAGGAATGCCTTAAATCAACTCCTGCTTCTGCTTTTGTTTCTGAGCTGACACTGTGACATCCAGACAGAAATATCGCGCGTGCCAGCTGAAGAAAGGGCTCGCTTCCCTTTCCCTGTTCCTCCTCTTCCCTGCCACACGCACCTCTCCTCAAGTTCTTCCCCCACCCCAATCCTCCATGCCAGGAGAGCCAACAAGTCCCTAAAAGGAGCGAGCACGACCGTCGGCAGCAGTCACAGCAGCACAAGGAATCATCAGCAAGCACGGCTAGAGTGTGGAAAATCATGCCAGATAATGGCATTTCATCAAAATAGCAGATAAAGACGTATGAGATGACATCTTATTTTGGCCTTCCAAAAAGCCTCCAAGTGCCCCGTAAGACCCTCCAGGAGCATTAAGCAGTTGCACACAGACAGACATTTTGGCTGCAAGTTAGACAGAGGGATGGAGGGAGGGGCAGGGGAGAGATTAGGATCAAATGGTCAATTAATATAATGGCTGAAGATTAACAAGGAGGTGCCCCAAGACACTAAGACCAGAGTTATTTACAGTCATTAGTCACGATTTAGAAAAGAGGCTGAGAAATGAAGGGATGACCTACGCAGATAATACCAAATCATTTGGATTAGTCAAATCTAGAGAAGACTGCAAGGAACACAGAAGAGAGAAAAGGCAGAACAACTGCAGCAGTGAAAAAGGAAGGTAATGAGCATTGGAACAAATAACAGGAACGCTCCTGTGCCAAACTCTAGGCAGAGACTATTGCAAATCTGAAAAGCCAGCCAGGTTTTTTGGACAGCTGGAGAAGTAACTTGTCTCGTGTAGTGGTACAGACAGAACAGAACCGTGTGCTGGAAGTATCTGGGTATGGAAGCCATACTGTAACGTGGCTCCAGATACAAACACTGAAAATGATCATAAGTTCCCTGGAAAGGACTCGGATTTCTTTTTTTCCTTTAATTACACATCATCATCTTGGAAAGTGACAGACAAAAACAAAGCCAGGGCAATTTGAACAAATGAGTCTAACTACTTAGTACAAAGAGAAGATCACGCTCACTAAGACTCAAAGACAGCCACACTAAAACTGAAGATCAAAATCCTTTTTTGTATTTTTGCCATTTATCCTTCAAACTTATTGTACCCAACTTAGTTTTATTTAAAAAAAAAAAAGACAACTACACTTTTTTCTGTTTCAGACAGTTGCTGTAAGAAAGCCTTCATGTTTATGTTTAAAAACAGCCATCTATACCATTGTATATCTAATATGTTTATGCTTGGTTTTACTACTTATCCTCTATCATTTTGCAGCTGTCCATGCTGGAACAATTTTTTTTCCTTTTTAATTTTCCCCTGGAATATTTGGTCTGCTCATCATGAGCAAGAAGATACAGGATTGCCCTATCATTCAGTGTAATGTTCTTACGTTACTTCACGACAGCATGAGTATACACAACCTATGAGACTTACAAGACATTAATTTTACCACCTTGCTGTATCCAGGTGTCTATGGATCGCTGGTGATGTTAAATTAGCAAGTTCAAAAAGCAAGCACTGGAATTCAGATGGAGAAACAGAATTCCTTCCAAAATAACTGCTTGTCTCCATCATTTAGAGGATAGAAGTGAAAACTACACGGCAGTGGGAAAAGACCAATTTTCTACTACTTTTCTGCGGTATTTTACGGCTTCCCTGTGCTCCTGTTGCTTCCAACAGCCCTTTAACTTCTAACCAAGTTAAGAAAAGATACAGCAGAAAAATAGCTCCCGGCTACTGTGCGCACACTTCTCGTTGGCCCATCACCGCGTTTGTCAGCTGTGGCCAGGACCTGAAATACATCCCTAGTGACATCCCAGAGCCCGAGAGATCCTGCACGTCCTTCAGCAAGGCAACAAAGCAAGTACTGGCACAAAGCCCGAGAGCGTGCCCTGGGGACAGACGGTACACTGGGTCACTGGAGCAGAACGCAGACCTCCCCCCATCACTTGAACTCCTCTTGCAACCCACCTGGGAAATTTGTCTTGGCCCCACAAAACTCTTCCCAAAAAGAGATAAAAGTTCAGGGAGAAACAACAGATCTTCCATTTGCACAGTTCTGGCAACAGACTGCAGATAAATGGATGCCCCAATGCACCTCTCATCCCTGACATAGGATAACCAAGTCCATGGCCAGTCCTTGCTACATCAGCCACAGAGAACTGCACGGCTCCCCCCTCAACGGTAAGCTTTCGCAGCACCTATGTACCCTGCAAAAACGCAGCTCGTCTTCATCGCTAATTCTTCCAGAGATTCCAGCCCTTCAGGGAACACAGAACCAAGGGGGCTCAAAGCCACCAGAATAAGCCACCACCAGAGCGCCAGGGCAGTCGAAGGCAAGCAGGGGAGCCGTGGTTACACCTCACTAACACTAGTAACCACCGCTTATTTTGTCTGATTCAGCAACGCTCAGGAAGTTTCCGTATGCGAAGGAGACACTACTATGAAGTTACACGCTCAAACCACTTAACAACTGTATGCAGAAAGCCAGGTATGGCGGGGTCCTCTCCTAAGTAACATTCAATATCACATAAAACATCTTTTATTTACTGCAAGGAACCCCTTCTCCTACGTCCTTTAAGTTTGCTTTCAACGTCACCCCAAATAATGGAGAAAGCAGTCAAATCCAAACTGAAAAAAAATACACTCGATACATTAAGTGCCCAGAAATGACCAAAATCCAAACCAGCTCTCACTCATCACAAACAACTTCTTATCCTTCTACGTTAGCTACCCAACTGCTTAGGACATTCTGCAACTAACAAACTCGGGTTTGACCTGAAATACTGTTTCTCACAGCATTAACCAGACTCATTCGCCATCCACTGTAAATAAACATTCGCAAAAAAGCCACCATTGTAAATACAAAACAAATGGAGCACAAACACTGACCACAGACTGTGCTAGCTAGTTAGCAGGCGTCCCAGCGCAGCTTCTAACTACGTACGTGCCTAGACATCTCTGTACAAGGGAGAGACTTCCTGACAGCCTCAAACCCTAAGGGGACACACGGGAGCTTAACTGTGTTTCTTTAGAAGACTCACAGTGCAACATCAGCCAGCTCCTGGGGTCCCCGTTCCAAAGCAGGAATACCATCCTTTTTACATCTCTCTGAACTTACACCTACACTGTTTTCTCTTGTGCGTTTGCGCAGAGTCCCGCTCACTGTGCGGAGCCTTCCCCGGTCTTGGCTAGGTCTGGGCTGTGTTCCTATCAACTCAACAGTGGCTAGGACAGTACTAACGAGCATTGCTAAGGCTGGGATACAGGCCGTATGATTTGGTATCCGCAGTTAGCAGCGCAGCACAGGTTGGGTTTCATCTTTCTCCGCTAACCACTAGAGCCTTCTGCCGCCGAGGCCGGCGTGCCGCAGTCTCAGATACAAAAGCAGTCAGAACTACGGTGCAGTGCTGGCTGTCTCTTCCTGGTATTATCTCCTGTTAAGTTCCCATCAATGGCAAGCAGAAGCAACTAAAAGCTCCTTTGGGTTCCAGCTGTCATCTTCCCTCCTTATGCCATCTTTTCTTGCAATTTCAGGCTTGTTCATTCCAAATGCGCTTAGTTAAAAGCTTTTCCTTTGGCTCTCAGGGCAAAGACTTGAGTACTAAGTAGCTTTCCCACTGTTCCTGTCTAATCTTCCTATTTATCAACCTGGAGATTCCTCAGCTTTGCTAATCTTTCCTGAGAGCACATAAAAGCCTGAGAGTGATTTCCTAAGCAAAAAGAGTTAAAACAACCTGCGTGATAATTGCCATTTGGAACTTCTGGTCTTATTTTGAACATTATGCTCCAACTCAGCCAGGACTACATCATTTGATGCAACACAAACTGCAGCATGCCTTTAATTCCCATTCTCCGCTCAAATATTTAGTGGTGGGACCCTATCTTTTTTACCCAGCATGGAGAATAGCAATTCCTTGCTATTCCCCTTGACTTTGCCATCCACAACAGGGCCGCTTTATCTGTGGTTTGCAGCAGTATCCAGCCAACATCTTCAGGAGGGAGAAAAGGAAAGGAAAAAAAAAAAAACAAGTGTTTTTCATGGGAAAACTACCCTCTACAGCCCTTTTCTCAACAAGCTGATCACCAGATACAGTATCTTTCACTGCTGCTCTAAGCACTGGCTTGTTCTAGAAGGTAGGACTGCTTACAAACCTACAGAGAAGTCTTCCCTCCTAAGTGCTCATTGTTCTCAAAAAACGGGGAGTGAGCAAAACCAAATCCCATCCTTCACACAGTCCACGATCACCAGCACGCTACGACTTCGCCAAAGTTCGGGCATTAGTTTTAAGCAAAGCAGATCTGTACTATTTCTTCTCCCCTTACTCAAGGAGGGGATGGTAGCAGATTCAATAAAGACTTTTAGATAGATTTAAAATTCAAATAGAGCAAATTATGCAGATGGATTCCTTATTTGTATGTGAAATACATATATACAGTTGTCCAAACACTTCTGTACTAGGTTGAAGACAACGCTATGTAAAATATAGACATTTAGACTTTTTTTGGTATGCAAGTATATAAAATAAACATATGTGTGTAAATAAAATACATAAGTTATTGTATTGTGCAGCACCTTAGTCTTCTGGAAGTACCCTTTCCATCGACATGCATTCCACATCACACCTGCAGTCACCCTGCTATGGGCAGCGGGCATCCTCCCATCCTACCTTCCATGGCACGTAATTTTATCCCACATGGCACCTTTCCTCTACCTGTGGTTTAAGAACTGCTTTTCCTGCCCTTTTGCACCAAGGTGGAAAAAAACTGCTTGCAACATCATGGCTTTTTATTATTACTTGCTGAAGCCGATTCAGCCTAGGCCTTGACAAGGGGCTTTCAATTAGGTGTTGGAGTCACTAACTCAGGGGCGGCTGATCCCATCCTCAGTAGAGCTACGTACGTCAAGTCAACACAGAACAGATTCAGCATTGCTATCTTCCAATATTTAAGGACACAGCAAACAAAGGTGTGGTTGCTGCCAACCATTCAGATAGCTTACGAGGAAATTCAGAAGCCTTTAACTAAGTAAAACAATTCTACCTTCCGTATTTCCCAATTTCTCTGCTCTGTTAGCATACTGCCTTCATTTTTGCTTTCTTCCAAATGGCAAGACACACACAGCCAGGCAAGAATTTAAACGTGCCGTCCCCTCCTCCCCCAATCTCTGTACAGTATCTTTTTAATCAAGAATCACAGGTTAATCCTAGCTTTCAAAATACAATAATCATAGAACATTTTATATACCACACTCATTCCAGAACTGGACGTGAAAACACCTAATCCTGTAAAACTACACAGATTTCTGATCAAAGTATACCAGGTAAATCAAACCTGAAATGAAAGGATTAGAAAAGGTTCCTCTAATTCTTTTCTGTTAAGTAACACAGAAGCAGATTTCACTGAACCTTGCTCTGTAATTCCCATCTGGAAAAGCAGCACTGGAGAAATGAACAGGTTTGAAGAATGCCTTTTTATGACATCCATAAAGGAAAACGCAATCGGAGCCCATCATAATCCTTCATCCAGCAGCAGGCACTTTGCATACAATCACAGTGGCACCCATCAAAACCCAGCACTTGGGGTAGCCACACTGATTCAGCACCTTGTGCTCTTTACCCAACATGATCCACCAGCTTTCCAACCTCCCTAACCCAGGGGCACCCTTAGAGAAAGGCTCCCTCCCCCTCCTCCTCCTCCCATGCTTCCCTCCGCCTGCCACCCACCTACTCTACCCAAGCAAACATCCTTGGGCAGGGGTACCATGCCCTGCGACGCTCCGTAGACTAAGAGAAGAACATTCACAGGTTGCTGCTGGGAGAAACTTACCCAAAAGGACGAAATCCACCTCCTCCACTCCCCCCTTGTTCATGAACACTTATTTACAAAACAAAGACACATCCAACTGTCATTTTGCTAGCTGCTACTGGACCCTAAAGGAATGTCTGGGAACATGGCAGGGATAGGAACTATGCACCCACCTAGTTCTGAGGCACCAAAGGACAACCAAACCTGAAGGTTTCTCTCTTCCTTAGAGATGATTCAGTGCTTCCCGAAGCCAAGATACCACCTTTTACTGGCTTTATCAGGATCAGAAGTATCCCTGCGTGGTCAGCTCAGCACCGCAAAACATCACGCAGCAGCCAAAGGAATTTTACCGTGCTACGTGTGAAGATACAGCATGCCAAGTTCTCCCTCCTGGTTTTCCTCGACCCCAAAAAGCTTAAAGGCCAAATTATTTCCCCACATCGCTGCTTCCCCCTACAGAAGCCCCAAATAAATCATTCACAACAATGAGCTGCGGGTCTGTAATCGCCCTGAACGCGGCCTCCTGCACGCTAACTGCATTGAACAGAACTGCTTTTCAAACAAGTATGAGCTATAAAAGCCCAACTAAACATGTTCCTGACCCCCCCTTCTTGGTAAAGTGTAGTCCAAGAATTATTGCAGTGTACTTGTAAAACACGGCAACAACCCTCGTTCATCTTCCCATTTACTCCTTACAGCTTTGCTGCAGTTTTCTCCCTATTGCACTTTGGGAAGGAGAACAAGCACCACTCGCATTCCAACTGGAATTTAGACTGCCTGCCTGTATAAACCTCCTCTATAATAATTTCTGAGCATGGCCTTTCAAATACTCGGGAGTGCTTAGGCAATAACCACCCAGCAAGAGGGGCACGTACAGGAAAGCAACTGCTCCATCAGTCACAGCCTAGCTAGGAGCGTCCCGATAACTGCATGTTCCAGTAACATCCATACCTGCATTCCTACTACCATCCACCCCAAACAAAGTGGGTATAAAGCCCCAGCTACTGCTTCTGCATTTTGCCAGTATCACATGTTTCAGCACCTTTCTCTCCCTCATAAAGCCACAGGATGCTTCCAACCCTGCGTAAGATAGCTATTTTTTCTTCTTACAACAGATTAATTATTGTTCTGGCACCCTGGCCTTCTCATGAAACCAGTAAAGCATGAAATGCCTCTGCACAGAATAGTATTTCACATTTTTTGTCTTTGTTTTAATTACTTCCCCGCTTTTCTTCATTTCTGTGAGGAAGGGAAAAAAAGGAATAACTAACCCATGCAGCCCATGAGAACAAACTAACATGTCAAGAAAAGTTCAAGTAGCCCACTGTACTCGTCTGCTGCCCCTTTCAAAGACTTGGATCCACACTAACGCTCGGATCCACGTTAATACTTCTTCTCTACTTCTAAACTACAATCTAAGAACTCACCAGAATCATTCCATTCCATGAGCAGCCTGTAATTTATTAACCAGAGATGCTACAGCTAGGAAATGCATCATTTGTTTGTTTGTTTTTAAGCCACGTGGAAACTATAAAATGATGCTCTGTTGTCACAGAAGGAAAAACAATGAATGAAAAAAAAAATTAAGATGCATACAGCCCTGATCAAAAAGGAGGATATAATGCTATGTGATTCCTTCATTCATATTCCTTGAAAAATTGAGTTGCTGGTTTCTGACTAAACAAGTCCTGCAAGGCAGAGAGACTTCTAGAACTCCAGCTCTAAAAATGACATATCCTTGAGCGTAGCCGAGAGGGAGCGTCAGGAAGTTAAAGGTACCTTTGCCATTAACAAAAGGTAAGGTGAAGGCAAATGCTGCCTAATCTACCCCCCTTTTTTTTTTAAATAAAGGGGACAGA
Source organism: Butorides virescens (assembly GCA_017310255.1). Classification (NCBI taxonomy): domain Eukaryota; kingdom Metazoa; phylum Chordata; class Aves; order Pelecaniformes; family Ardeidae; genus Butorides; species Butorides virescens. The sequence goes on from JADKXX010009907.1 coordinate 64,697, forward strand.
ACAAATAGCGAAATTGAAGCAGAAATGACACCCATCCCAGACTAACCACTTCCAACCTATGCAGCTCCGGCAGTCACTTCTCATCACAAATACTTCATGAGTATTGCTAGTGAGCCTTCCTCCTGAAAGGAGATCTTAATCTACAAGGGTAAAAACAGACACTCTGTCAATGGAGATTCTGGGGCCTTTTTGGCCTCTTGTTTTTTCCCCAGAGCCAATGAAAATTTGTGAATAGAAGTTACACATTAAAAAACTGAAAGCTAAAGACTCTACATTAAATTATCCCTACTTTTATCAAATACTACTCATTCAGCCCGAACTGGGAAAATTAACTGTGACATTTTGTGATTCAGAAGTCACGTGAAGCCATAACAAGTTTTCTGCAATTTACAGTGAAGAATAGAGACAACCTACAAGACTCCAGCCCCAGTTTGCTTAAACAATACAACTCGGAGGTCAACGAGCCAAAAAAGCTTCCCCACCCAATGTACGTTACTGTCATGAGTTACTGTTTGTTGCCAGGGTCTTCTACCCATGAGCCATTTCTCAAGAAGCCTTATTAGCAACTGCTAGACCCTGAGCTCTTTTACTTCTCTTGGCCTTTCCTCTACTCAAGTGCCTACAAACCACGCGCTTCATCCCAGCTGTCGGCAAGCCGCTGAAATCTAGGCACGTACGCATCAGCGATAGGTGCAGCTTCACCACAGCTGGTGGAACGGTACCCGAGGACAGCATTCCGTCGTGACTTGATCTCAACTTACAGCTCCAGAAGCCACAACAGTTCAAGGCTCCCCAGTATCCAGTTACCCGAGGACTGACAGGGAAGCACTGAGCACCTCTCTGCGTAACCAAGCCAGCCACTTTTCTCTGCTTTTTCCGAGAGGGGAAACAAACACCAAGCAAATGCAGGTACAGGCTCATTCTGTCGAGCTTCACCTCTTGTTCTTCACAGCTCAGTACTAATCATCAGTCCATAATGCAGTGTAGAATTGCCAGCCCCATCCTGACGATGTAGTTATTTCCAATTGGCACTTGGGAGCACTGAAGATGGGAGGCATTACTCATCGCCAAGAGTACAGATGTTTCTAATTGCTTTCCATTACCAAGAATAACAGCTGTTTACATCTATCAGCAAATAATTCACAAGAGCTCCAGACTATTAAGATAACACACCCCACCTGGTCACCATCACAAGTTGTCAAGGCCAAGGTAGTGGCTGCCAGAATCCCCTTCTGCATCTCTGTTCATCAAATGACAGCATGTGTCACCTTCAGATATCCTTATGCTACCCCACAAGCCCTGGCTTCTTGGTGGCCTGACAGATCAAATGGGCATATGGATTCTTCATGGCTTCGCAGTAAATGTTTTATGGTTATACTGCAGCCAAGGGCAAATGACAGAGGAGCAAGGGACTTGCAAATAACCCAGTGAAAGAAACATCCACACTTTTCATAAATTAGTTCGCAAAAAAAAGCGTGTCTGCTTTGCTCTGCAGCTGCCTGCAGAACAGCCTTTAACAACACAAAGTAGCTGGCGAAAGGATGAATTCTTCCGCTCTCCCGTGCGCTGCACAGGGGTCAGGTACCACGGCTGCAGAAAACAGTCAGCACGGGCACTCTGTTGTTCACTTCACCGAATCAAGTTATCGTTTCCAAGGCGAGCGCGGGCGGACGTCGGTGCAAACAGCCCTTGACTCTCATCTCACCACGTCAGCTAGCCCAGACTGCTAGCTCCGCAGCAGGCGGGACTGTGCTTTTCACAGCACCGCGCAGCTTGGGGTCCGGGTTTGTGGCAAGGGCTCCCCGCCACTTATGCGGTACAAATAGATCAGCAGCCAATTAAAATTAATAATTAGGAAACAGGCAGCATAACACCCTACAAGTGACTGATACCTAATGAGTTCATCAGTATTAACCATTTCCTGGGAATGAAAGCTCCAGTTTCATTTGCCTTGCAGAGCTCTGCAAAGGAACAACCTGACCGCACAAATTAAAGCGGGTTACTGCCACGTATTCTGAGCCAGTTGGACTGACAACAAGGAACAAAGGAGAGGGAGAAAGAGAAGTAAGGCCTCCATCAAACGCGTAAACCCTTCCTCCAGCCTTTCTCTGGGAAACTTTTTCTCACGTATAAATCCCTTGCAGAACACGCTAGCTGTCTCTGGCAATAGTACTGGTATACCAGGATCTCCACTTCACAGTGTTTTACCCGTCATATTACACTGTTTCCACTAAGGACAGCTTGCTTTATCATCATTTTATATCCTAATAACTCTATCCTTAAAATACCAACCTAAGACTTGACCCTACATCATTTTGGTTCAGGGTAAGCAGCTTGTACTGCTTTAATTAGATTAGCATAAACGTGGCACAAATCCTTCAAAGTGTTGGTGTGCGGTTCCTACGAGTTCAATAAGAAGAGGATTTTGACAAAGTACATAATTTGGAAGCTGCTCCTATTTCAGGTGCGGCATCTGTGCCCCCCAAGAACCTGACCCCACCCCCTGCCCCATCCTTTATGCCTTTAAAACAGGTTCTAAAAGGCTCTTCCCTGAAATTACAGAGGTAGTACCGGTACATCCCCTTAATCTATTTTTCAAAACTTTTATTTCACCCCTCATGCACAGGAACGCACCTCTTCCATTAGTCCATTGCTTTTTTTTTTGCCTTGGGCACATCAAGACACCTGCTTAGCATCTCCTTTGCAAGCTCCCTTAAACACAGCAATCCCAGGAAAGAAATTACGCAAATTCCTCCAGAATTTTTTGGTCTCCCAGAGTTGTCTAGCTACTGTCGTACTCATCATTTCTGCTATTTCAGGGCAGTGTTTCCTGCCCAGGGATCCCTGCCAACAGGAGCAGAATGCCATTACGAGAGGAGGCTGCTGTGAGCTGCCACCATCACAGGGAATTTATCACTGCAAGCCACAATCATAATGGACTCCTTCACCAAATGACTTTGGATGCACAGGGCTTTGGCATCGAGTTTGCCATCCACACACAATTATTAAACTGAAAATGCATGTAATAGGAGCAGGGGACAGGGACATCACATCAGAGCAGGCAGCAATCTCTCAGAAGCTCTGCACACAGAAGCAGAGGAATTCACTCCAAGAGTCCAGACTGCCCGACAGGCGGACATGAAAAAAAAAAAAAAAAAAGGAAAAAAAATGAAACTCCAGAGCTTTGCTAAATCCAGCAGCCCGGGAGGGATGTTAATATCGAATGCTTTTGGCTGGGACAATGAGCTTGGCCAGAAAAACTGAGATGAAGAAGCCGCAGCATTATTTGCAAACCTTTGGTGCCCCAACTTTTCATCCTTCCCTACCCTATACTGGATTACGTATCAATACGTGATCTCCATTATGCACACGGGGACCTTCCCCAATATTCATTTCCCAATCAGGCAACTAATTAAGCAGTAGATTTTCCAAAGCATTCAGCAGCTCAAAACTCTCGCAATACTCAAAACCCAAGTTTTTCCTCACATGGGGCCTTGCAAGCCTTCCAGGCCAGGATGGAAAAGAAAACCTTGTACTTGTGAATGCACAAAGCCGGTTGGATTTACAAAATGGAACAGCAGAGCACAGCTAGAGAACTCGCTGAATAGTTTCATCTCGTGCGCACCCAAGTCATTCCCCTTCATCGCCTGGCCTGAAGCCCCAATTTTTCTGCAGCGGTTCCTACCATCCCTTACGGGTATGTCACTTCTCTGTCAAGCACATCTCCCTCAGGCTGCCTCACTTCTAACTCATCCAGCTCTTCTCATTTTCTTTCGGCCTACACAGGATTTCACCATCTTAAACTATACAGCTACCCAAGAGCTGTGCAGGCCACAAGAGCAAGGAAAGTATCACTGACCTCACAACAAGGTACTCTGCCATCCTCCCCCTCCTACCCTCAAGGACCTATAAATCCTCCCACAGCTGTTCTTCAGTCCTGATCAAAAAAAAATAGTTGGATTCTTAAAACATTTAACTGGGCACAACAGGTGCTGCTAAAACTACCTTCAGCCCCCAGTCACAGCACTCTGGCCCCTGCATAGTTTCCTAGAGCCTTACCACCCTGTTGGCCTCTCGCACATTCAAAAAAAAAGGAGGAGGTAAGACCTGAATTTAGGATTCCTGGCTTCTCAAGTTGTTTCTGTTGCTGAGGCTCTAAGCAATCCCAGATCAGCCATCAAATCAGAGCTGCCAAGGTGCAAACTACAGGTCAGGGGTTGAAGCCCAGGTCACGTGATCACGCATTTCTCATTTCAGGTCCCTCGTATTTTCCCCAATGTTTTCACCTTCCTGCTTTGCTTTCTTTTTCTTCCTCTTCATCCCACCTCTGCCAGCCACTGGTCCTTGCTACCACTTGACACCTCTTCCAATTCCCTGCCTCGAAAAAAAAAAAAAATCTACAGCCAGGGTAGAGAAGGCATGGAATGTCCGCAGATGCACACACTGCAGCAAGGCTTCTCCCCCGCCCCGCTGCACGGCACCCAACACGACAGCAAGCTGCATTTCCAAGCCTCCATGCCTCAGAACAGTAGTATGTAACATTCAGGGTTCCCAGTCAGCTCCCCCCCATCCCACAGGCCAGGGTGTCCCAGGAAGGGGGATGTATACATAAGCAAACACAACCAGCAAGCCTGTCCATGCAAATTTTTTGACAGCTAATCAATTATTAAGATACACCTAGGACCACAAGGGATACAGAATAGAATGCATTGTCACTTCCTTAATCTCTTCACTCCCCTGGGAATCGCCATCCAACGGTGACCAGATTAGCTTTCCCACTTGCTATTACCCATAGAGCGTGTGCCGCGTGCCTTGCCCTCAGCCTCCTCTCTCCCTTGTCGTGTCTTTCTGTAGACACTGTATTCCTATTAGGCACCCGTCCCTTTTGCTCCCCCTCTTTCACCGTTTCCAGCGTACCTCACCACCCTATTCCAACCCATACCAAACTTCGCCATCCACAGATTTCTTGCTGAAAGGAGCTAGCAGAATACTCTGTGCCTTCAATCTGTCTCCACTCCTCAGCGGAGACTCAGAGACTCACGAGTTTCACGCCACCTACAACTGCGCTGTAAGCATCAGCTTCTAGAAACATAGGGTGCTAAAACAGTTCCCAACTTAATTTTTTTAAAAAAAAATACTACCAAGCTGCTCATTCTCCTGATGGCAGCTTCTTAAAAGCTTCAAAAAAACCGTAACGTTTCCAAACTCCAGAAGCAAATGCTGGTTCAGGCCTTTGTTTCCTCCTTACTGTAACTATCTGAAAGCTAGCCTCAGGATTTCCATAGCCTAGGCTCCTGGTTCTGTGTGCTTGAGGCTGCCACCTGCTGTGAGTGTTGGGAAAGTAGAAAGCTAGGAGTATAGAGATTTAAAGGAAAAAAAAGAAAACAGTAACAATAACCAGGAACATAGCAGAGGAGTTTCTACCCAAGACTAACTCTCCTGCAGGCTCCTTTGCCGTCTGTGTCGAAATCCCTAATGTGCTGGTAACAGGAGCAGCCTAAGACAGTCAGAGCCTCCATCTATCTGTAAGGAACGGTTTAATTTACCCTTCTGTTTCTTGACTTGAGCATACAATGCTACAGTTGATGTGGAAGATGGATAGATAAACCTAAAATGTTGAGTCCTGAAAGATGCCGGCACAACCCAAACCAATTAATCTTTCTGAAGTGCATGTGCTCTAATAGGGTGCCCAGGCACACACCATTCATCAAACCACATCTATCCATCACGCTGCACCAGGTACCGAGCTTGGCAGCACTGCCACGACTGCTGGATGACAGTGCACCTCTAAACCCGCATAAGGTAGTTTCTCTAGGTAATTATTTATGTTTGTCCTGAAAAAGGGCAGCCAAAACATCTCACAAACACCACTTAGTTCTTATGAAGACATCAAAAGGAAAAAAAAAAATTATTCTTTGACACAACTTGCCAATCTTTGCCACAATCTTGACAAAACGAGCAGCTCATTTGTAGTGTTTAAATCCGTTGTTCTTTTTGAGGATGGGATGCCCCAAAGAGATGCCACCTTTACCCTCACCCAAGAAATGTTCACGTTTGGGGTTTTTTTATGACACCTAACTGCTACACGCAGCAAAGGTAGCTTCCCAAAACCATGCAGAATTCTCACGCAAACCCAACACAAACCTCGACATCTTCTTTTAACTGACAAAGGGAATGTATTCACATAGAAAATAACTTTACCCCATGGAACAGGCCTCCCTCATCAAGGTTACAGTAGCCAAGTTACCAAGAACTCCCACTTGAGCAGTCTATTCAAAACTGAAACAGTCCCTGACCCTTGCCAGAACAGACAAACAAGGCCATAGAATAGCTTCTTGAAGGAAACAGAATAAAAAGCACAGACAGCATTAGGCCCACTTTGAGTCTGAAATGGAGTTGGAATCTGTTCCTCCTTGTTAAGAATTACCAACTCATGCCTTTTAATTGCTCTGTTTCCTCAGCCCAAGATGAAGTGTCTCTCCTTTCAGGCCGAGTCAGACACACTATCCCCACATTCCGAGCCACGGGCAAACAGGGACAGCTACGGAAACATCCATCTGAACTCTTCTTAACCGTGGCTGCGCAGAGCTGCTGTGATGCTACACTACGACTCCGACAGCTTGCCCGCACGCTTTTCCACCTAAACCTAACAGACAGTCAGTTTGCAAATTTTTACAAGGGAACTTAAAAGGGGTCATTCCCTGGTGCCTTCCCAAGCAGAGACTCCAAGGAATCCATCCCCATCCCAGTGCCTAGCGCTCTTTGTTCACGGCTATATGAAAATGCAGCCTAGCTAATGGGAGCACAATATGCAAGATGCCAGAGCATCTCTGTGATTTACACTACATCTAATGAGCAAATCCAATGAAGAGGTTTGTTGTCTACCATAAAACCAGATGGATGTAAGCAGTGATTAGAAGCAATTAACTCCATGCAGCACTAAATAACTTTCCATCATTAATGTACTTTTTTCCACCCCATTAGAGGTACACAGGCAAATATATGAAATAAGGCACGCTCCAACATTATTTCCTGTATTCACATGCTTGGGTCAGGTGGAAGATAAGGGGGAGGCGAGAAAAAAAAACCCAAGAAGATGGAACAAGTTCATGGTTAAAAAAAAAAAAAAATAACATACATGCCGCTGAGTAACTTGGCACTCCAAAGCCATCTCTGCCACTAGTCTGCAGGTGACACAAGCCTTTTCTTGGCCTCATCCTGATGTCACAACGGCCACGTAAACACTGCAGCAAAACACCACTGCTTACAGTCACCTTAGACCTGTCATTTTAGTCATCAGCAGAACAGCCCTAAGGCCCTAGTAACAGCAATGGAATACTTGAATACTTCCAGTCAAAGTGACACAAGGACAGCCAAGGAAATTTCGGTTCTGTGTGCTAAGAAAAGATTACCAAGTCATTAGCACATAGTGCTTCTAACTACCACCACACGGCTTTCAAGCCCTTATTTTAGCATCAGCAGCCCAGATGCATCCCTAGCGTCTTTTTCACAGCACATGGACAGGCAGCAGATTCCCTTTCTGTAAGGCCCTGCAGATTCCACGGGCTTGCAGGGGTTCAAAAAGCCATTGGCAATATGTGAGAAAATTCCACGTAGCTCAGGCTATTAACGAGAAACGTCACCACTGACTCAGGCAGCCTTCACACAGCAGACTGCCAACACTGGAAATAAACATACCTGAAGGACCAAAACCTTTTCCATTTTTGTCACGCTAACGAGGACAGGAAGCCTCACTAGAGGCATCGCTGGTATTCCCTAGTGCCATCAGTCATTCCAGTCTGGCTTATTTCAGAGATTCAGAAAGAGAAAAGCAGTCAATAAGCTAGCGCTATCGGTCACTGTTTAAGGACAAGAGCTCCTAGGTACAAACTCTGCTGATAAGGCCGTACGCGCTTAAAGCCATCATCATGAGGAGTACACACCATTCATCACCCTTGGGCTGCAGCAGAAATAAGCCTTATGTGAAGGGGCACCACCCCCACCACCCCCTTACTCGTAAAGGTCTTGCTAGAACGATAAGGACCCCAAAGAAGTACGCCCAAAGCCCGGCAAATACTTAAAACTTCCCTATTCGTTGTCTTTCCCACACAGCTCCGGTCCAGAGCAAGAATTACCGAGGGGTTTCAGAGCTGAGTTCCAGCTGGAGCGGAATCCTACCTGCGACAGCAATCCACACCAGGTAGTTCAGAAGTCAGCGTGACAAACTCCGCAATGAGCGGTAACGAACCCAACAGCTTTTGGAAGCTGTTTCTCGCCGACTCCAAGCTGCTGGTACAGTTGGTTTCTACCGAAAGCAGAGATATGCGGGATTTGGGGTGTTTAGAACAGAGTAATTTTCAAAAGCATTCTGCATTGTCATCTATCTGTTTCTGTCCAATTAACTAACAGTAACATTTAGCCAAAAGAATTATCTTCAACTACACCACCGGTAATAAAAAATGATGTGTTTCTACAATAATTGCATGACCATTTAACAGTCCTTTCGCTGAAGTTTGTACACATTTAGGGCTGGTTAGCCGTAACTTCCAGTGGAGATGGCAAGGACTAACATTATCATTTCCCCTGTTCCTCTCCATCGCTTTGCAACAAGCAAAGCTTTCGGACTCTGCAAGTATTCAGTGGCCACTCAGGGCCAAAAATCTCCTGTTCTGGTCTTAACTCACAGGCACAACAAGTTCCACGTGCCTAGTTGAGAAAGTCAACTGGTAGAGCAAACCCCTCGCCGCTGCTGCTAGAAGGGCTCCAGTACATACCCAGCCTCTGCTACCCTGACCTTCAAGAAGCCAGCCCCTGCTTTATTGAGGACCTAAGTTCTGCTTGAATAGCATTATGTAAAACAAACCTCCGCACAACGTACCGCCGAGTTTCGCTCGGATGGAACAAAAACCTCTTCAAAAACCCGTTCCCCACACAGCACAGGAATTGGACCCAGTCACCTAGACTACAGGCGCACCAAAGTCCTGCACTGAATCAGAGCGCTACTCCCAGCAGTAAGGGTGTAACCAGCCCACCACACACTCAGAGCTCCCTGCAGATAAGGCACGTGTCGGTCCGGCTGCCAGAAGCAGCAGTAGCTGGTGTAGTAAAACCGCGTGTCCTTTTTTAGGTAAGGCATTATTCGTTTAAGTTTTGACCACGTCCAGCAATACAGAACCCGGCACCGCTGCAGGTCCCTGTTCGAATGCCTGACCACCCTGCCAGGGAATTCATTTTTCCCTTACATCCAGCTGGGATTTCCTGTGTTAGACCTCGTCCCTCCCCTCTGTCACCGTTCACCTCCCAGGAGAGTCTGGCTCTGCATTCCCTACGCCCTCCCACAGGCAGCTGTGGACAGCAGCAAGACCTCCCCCACGCAACATCTGGGCAAGGTCTTCAGTTACCTTAAGAGTACCCACACCCCCTACCCTGAGAGGTCCCCTTTTCAGGCTGAACAGTTTCAGTTGCCTCAGCCCCTCTTGCTACCCCACGCCTTCAAACGCTCAGACAGTATTGTATTAGCACAGCCAATGAAAGCTTCCGTTAGAGAAACGCGGCTGACTGCTGGCCTGCTCCAGTTGCCTGGTCTCATAAAGATGACTTATAGAGCTAGCAGGAAGACTACCTGGAGAGCTTAGTCTTTTTGAAGTGCTGCTCACTACATGGATTTCTGCAAAGTCCCAGGATTCCCTGCCTTTTCCCGCCTTCTCCTCAGAAAATAAAGCCACAGAGAAAAGGCAAGGGGGGGAGGGAGCAAAAAGCTGGCGTGTGTTGGTTGGAAATGAGCAAGATGTTAACTAATTTTACTTTTAATCTTCCCTTTTGCTGCAAAGTGAGCCATTCAGGCATCACATCTTCTGCATTTTCCTTGCCTCTTTCAGAGAAGCATATTGGGGCAGAACTTGCCAGCTGTCTGCCTCCTTCGCCTTCTGCTACCATTATCCTGAGGTACCACCCCACCTTCTGGCCCTCCAGCTTGTGGGGGGGTGGGGAAGGGAAAAGGAGGAGGGAGGGAGGATGGGGAACGCACACTTCTTCTTACAGCATATCACATGGCGGGGGAAACTAGAATGAACCTAGATAAATGTTCCGGTAGGGCGCAGAATAGACGGAAAGCTACAATTTTCCAAATCCAGTTTACACCTGTCTTCATCCACACGCACGCACCCACGCGTGCATGGCAAGAGCCCCACACTGAGGTTTTTACCGTAGCTTGCTTGCAACTTAGTAAAATCTTCACCATTAAGCCCCCCATTCAGAAACAGAGAGCAGCTACCCCTTCCCCCCACGCTTTCGTAGTATTTTCTAATGCTAACGCTCAGCCAAATCAGTTGAGTCAGGTTTGGAATGACTGCAGTTTCACGGCTTGCAGGCTCCAAGTACATACAGCATCCTGGAAACCAAAGCCCTAATGCCTCGTAGTGTCTGTGTGTAGGTGTAGCTGTTTGCAAAATACGCACCATATAGAACCGATGTGTGGCAACAGCTCTACATTTACAGATGGATGCAAGCGATGTGGAGCATGAGCGCATCATATAAATGTATAATTTTTTCCTATACTTATCTACCATACACAAAAGCGTGAAAAAGAGCAAATAAAAGAGCATTTCTTTTTATCTGCTCGTTTAGATATTCCCCTCTGGTTTGTAACAGCAGTTTCGACTTTTTTTTTTTTAGTATCAAACCACTGCAAAGCCACTGTCTCACCTCAAACCATTTTAACCCCTTAGGAGCTACAAAGAAACTGCTTTCGTACCCATAGCACGGCATGCAGTGTCCCACTGGTATAAACAGGCAGGCTTTTCTATTCAGCAGAAGTAGAATACTACAAAACAAACTATCTGAAAAGATCAGGCTACTTACCAACACAGAAACCCGTGATGCTTCATGAACAAGTTCAAAGTTTAGAACCAGGATTTGCATGGCTTCCCCTACATTCACTGGCTCACCTGCTTTCTCTCATCAGACATAAGTACTCATTCATAACTGACACACTAAATGGAGGTTTCTCCATTAATTTCATTTAGGTAGTCACAGAAGGTATGTAGGCTTTTATCTTTTGATGCCTCTAACGTCCATACAACCCCTCCCGCCTACCCTCTCCTTGCCAGACCCAAATGCCTTATTCCACCCAACCCAGTTTCCCGACTGCAGTACGTCTTCCTCAGCTGGACACATTCTAAGGCCGTGAACAGTCCCACCCAACTCAAGAAGCCACTCACACATTTAAGTACACCACATTACTTAAGTGCTCCGCAAGTTCCAGAATTGAGCTGTAGTTAGAGCTGCCATAACTTACCTACGTTACCTAGTCTAAATCTAGTCTAAAACTTACAAAAAAAATAACCATTAACATCAGACATCTGACGACAATATGGAGTATGGTGTCGGTAAATAACAACAGGAATTCCTCATCAAAAGCATAAAGATCCTCACATGCTGGTATAATTCTATTCCTTCTGGAAGAAACTGAGGTTTGGATTTCACGTCCCCGACCTGAACTTTCCAAGTTCCAGACCCCAGCTGCTAGGCAAGCCGGTGCCGCCATACCAAACACATCAGAGCAGCCATGAAAAAGCTTCTCAAGGAGTCCACTAGACTTCATGAAACCAAGCTAATACCCTCACTGAATCAATTTTCTTTATGAATAAGATATTCCCTAGTTACAGGCAGTGACAGCTGTTGTAAGGTCTCGACTATACTCAGCCATGGCCAGCACAGTTGTGATAACACTGAAAACTAGCAATCTTGACCCACATTATTTTTTGTCTCCTTTGAGCTGGCAGCTGATATCAACTTTTCCCCAGCTTTTGTATCTAAAGGAACAAAGATGTTAGCTACACACGGTCCAATGCTCTCAGCGCTGCTACGATGATACAACGCAGTTCTCGGGGACGGGGCGTGCAGCAAGATACCTCCGCTCAGATGATACAGAGCACAAAAATCCTCCACGACCCTAACTGCAGCATCAGATAAAGCCACTTGAGTCAGACTTGTAGATGTGAGGCAGCCAAGCTTCACTGCCTGCTAAGGGCACAGCTGGCCAGTTTGCAGTAAAGGCATTTATAACCCATATAAAAGCTGAAGCACCAGGATGAAATGCTGCAGGCAAAGCAGCCCCTTGCAGATTCCACATCTGAAACTGGATTAGAATACTGCCTCTGGATTCATTTACAGCAATGACTGGAGGCCTTCAAGCCAGTGACAGCAAGCTGAAATTAAGGACTGCAGGACAAAGGTTTAAACAGTTCCACTGAATGAATGCATAGGGATACTAATTGCCCCTCCACCTAACAGGCAGACAGAGCCCTCGCCCTTTTTCCTTTGCACTTCTCTGATTCAGAAAACAGTTTTTGAAATTATCTGCAACCGCAAACAAGTCAACCAGGATAAATAACAAGCAGAACTCTCAGAGTTTTCACATTGCTTTGTTTTGAGCTAAATGACAGACTTGTTTCTTGCCAGTTGAGTATCTTACCACTTCTTTGTGCTTTTAGATACTCTTTTGAGCTATTTAGCCATCTGACCGACCACATACACACCTGCCTCGAGACAAAGTCTTCCTTAAACATCACTAGGTAACAGCAACACGAAGCTACATGCAACCTGATATGAAGATATCTGTTGTTACATGCCTTCAAGACACCTTCACTGCTTGTCTGAGCAGATGATATGCCACTGAAATCCATGAGGTGGCATCCATTTATACCAACAGATAGTTAAGTAGTTATTCAGTATTGTTTTCAGAAGCTGAAATACGCTCTTGTTATTTCCTGTGTAAGTATTTCAGGTGTTAAATAGGGCACAAGTGGCCAGCCCTCCTTGCAAATTTTTCTCCACTTCAGCATTTCTAAAGAGCCTAAGTACTTGCCTGCAGGCACACAGGTTACGGTGGTTCGGCTGAAAGGGGAACCTTCTCAGTAACACTTCTGCCAAACTTCCACCAACTTCTGGCAAACTCAACATAACCTGACTGGGGCGGCTGACACCTGCACCAAGACAGATGAACTTTCCCCACCCCTGGCCAACTCTCTCCCCCTTCCCTCACAAGTCTCTGCTCCAGCTGCAGGCACAGCTCTGCTCTCCACAGAGCAGCCGCTGAACTACCAAAGTTTCTAGCCAAGACTAAGACGCTCGCTTACCTACCGAGCCGGCAACCGGGTGACCCTGCTGCCAGAGAGGGCGAGGCAGTAGCAAGCACTGCAGCCATCCTGTACTCGCAGCAGTGGTAATGGTATCAGCAGAAGTAACAACAGAAACCTGTGCTTTCTGGGTTATGTCCATCGAAATTACCACAACAGAAGTCATCCTTTTTTCTACTCTTCCGTGTAGCTTCCGCCCTTGGCATTTTTTTTCAAACACCCCTTTCGACAACACTCCAGAACAGAAATTGTCTGACCACTTCACTTAAGAGGCCCTTTTATTCTTAATCGCTATTAAGCACAGCAACCCCGGAGAGGCTTCACGCACATGGCTGAGCTCTGCAAACAAGGATTGAAGGTTTAGCACCGGCCCGGCTGGGAGGAAAGCCCTCTGAAAGCTTCAGCACTGCTGATGCTAAGGGGGAGTGACAACTGCTCGCGTTCCTTTCCAGTTACTCTGATGACTTACTCTCAGAGCAGACAACATGAAATCTTTTTTATGCTGTTAAAATTAGGCTCCCATCGATGAGAAAAACTAAGAATCCTTTATTCCCATTGCAGTGAAAAACTTCTATTTCGAGTGCCTGCGAAGCATCTAGGGTTTCACACCTGGACTCTATTTTAAAAACCAGCCTTATAGCTTTCACAGAAAAAAAACCCTCTGTTTACGCACCAACAGAACTTCCACTCTTCCTTTTTCTCTGCACAGCATACTGTCCCCACCTAAATTCAGTCCTAGCCTTCTCCTAACTCCACTCTTGTTTTTGAACTAGCAGAGCTGCCCGTTCGCAACTGCACTAGCACTCACTAGAGGCGTTTGTACAAGTCAACAAAAATCCCATCCACCTTAGACACCTAATTTGCACATGGACACTTACGGGTTGAAGGCAATTCCTGAAAATGCGTCTAAAACAACAGAAGCAATTTCTCTCACGCTTATCATCAGATTTTCAGAAGCGACTACCTATTTCAGGTGCTTCACTTGCTCCGTTTCTCCTCTCTGGGTAAATATTTAAGCAGCTTGATTTCAAGGCACTCCACATCACTCAAAAGGAGTTCTCCTCACGATGCAATTGCAGCACTCGGCATTTCTGGAAAATCGCCACTATGAAACACAACAAAACTCAATTCTGCGTGAATTAACCACGCTCCAGAGAAAAATAACAAATCATCACGGTTTTAAGCAGGCTTAACCTGGTTCACTTGCCAGAAGACGTCTAGTTGCACGCAAGCTGCATAACTAACTCTAGTACTTTATCTTGCAAAGAAATAAGCTGATCTTTTTTAAAAGGCCACCTTCCTGTTCAGCACCAAGGAAACCAACACAGGGAAGCAGCCTGTGACACACCAGTCACACACCTTTGCCACTGGCCATCAGAACTCTGTCCGTTTTACACCCGAGGCACTGCCTGGCTGAACATGAAGAAGTTATGGTGATGGAATAGTACAAAACAGACTTTTCTAAATGCTGCCATCTCTTAATTTCTTATTTGTCTTCACCAAGATGATGTGTTGCATGGCTCCCCTTTAATGTCTGTGCCCTGAGTTATTAAATAAATGACTGTGTGCAATGGCAGTGGCCCATGACACGCAGCTATTTCATACTCACGATGCAAATTCAGCTGGATGGATGAAGCTGTCATACTGCATCCTCGGTAGGGTATTTGTTAGCCTCATTTTGCTGCTGTCACAGGCTATATACGTTACTCTGGCCTGCTCTCAATGCCAAGCAAGAGTTTGGAAGTCACTGCTAGAAAAACTAAGCGTGCTAAGCAACACAGAAAAATTCTGTTTCTCAATAGGGCTTTCAGAAGAAAACAGAAGGAGGAGTTTTATTACAACGTAGAAAAAACAGAGGTTTAGAAACACACAAACATCTTCAAATAAGCACAGGCGACTCACACTAGATTTTGAGGCTGAATTGCAAAATGCTTTTGCGATTCCATAACGGAGATCTGAACATCAACCGCTCTGGTGCATCTCCCACACACAGTGATAGCAGATGAAACTTGCACGTGAAGGATACAGGGAATGAATAATTATCCTCTAACTGACATCACATAATGGAAGATAAGTGAAGCCAAAGAGAGGCTAATGTGACTGAGCCCCTCCACAGTACCACCGCCGAACAGGCCCCCACTCTAGCATGGAGAACCCCCCAAGAAGCATGGAGAACCATCTGCTCTTCACTTCCAGTCAGATGCTGGGCTCTCCACCAGTACTATTAATCACAGCAGTGATTTTTGAGGCAGGTACTCGCATACTCAAAACAGTTGCAACGCAACCAAAGCCACTTAAGGAACGCTACCAGAAGTTGGCAGCTTTTAGACAGGATAACGACATGGATAGGACTTGACTGTTCTTAGAGAAGCCGGGATGACTCACGGTATTTCTCCTGGTAATTCAATCCTCGCAAGATAACTGCTTTTACAATTCAACTTCCCACAGTCTTACCCAGTAAGTAGCGCCCTAATGATCTACATGCAGACACACACAGCCACACCACCACGTACACACATACACACACGCATATACAGATTATAAAAGCCAAAATAACTTTGGCACAACACAAAGAGGTGGTTGTCAACAAAAACAGATGGTCAAAGAATTGGGCAAACACTCAGAGTTCCAGAAATGAAGCTTTTGCTTTCATTCTAAATACCACACTTTCTTAACCAGCTCCAGACAAGAGGATACATGAAGCCAGTCAAAAGCTAGCTTCCTGCCAGGCTTCTCTGTTTTCATGACAAAATTAAGAGTCCACAGATGGAGTAACTCAAAGCTAATTTTTACACAGGTTGGTTTCCCCTCTCTCCCTCCTCCCCATGATTCCAAACAACAAGAATAACATATTGTAGGAAATTAAAGCAACAACTATGGGGCAGGAGGGGAGGGAAGCAAAATTGCAGTGTGAGGTCATTTTGTTGCTATGACTTCAGTATGAAGAGAGTTCTATTTAATTCAAGAAATTACTTCTTTTGCACTGTGACCCAGGAAGCCTGTTTTAGCTAAAAGCCTGACAATATTAGGCTCCACCATTCCAAGTTCTCGTTCTTATTTCCTCCCACAGACTGAAGACAACTATCTTATTCTTTCTCTGGCCTGTGATCCAACTCCCACCAACTTAGAATAATCCAAGCTTTCTCACAGTCCTTTTACTCTCACCATTCCTTCCCCGCTCCCACACTCCCGCTCCCATCGAATCAAACGGAGCCCGATGCCAAGCAGAGAAGGTAAAATCCTGTTGACCAGAAGAGGCCGAGCTTCCAGCACAGTAAATCGCAAGTACTTCTCCCTCAAGTGCTTGACACCCCTCTGAAACTGTTGGTACAGAAAGCCAAGGTCAAAGGAAGAAAACAAAAACAGTACTAAGAAGCAACTATAGTTAGCAAAGAAAGTGTTTATCTTTACATTTTAAATAAGGTTCGAAAGATCCAAGCAGCACACAGATTTATTTTTCATTTGCCTTCAAATGCGCACTTCCAAGAGCAAAGACATGCAAAGACTAGATTAAGAGTTAACTCTCAAAGAGCTGTCATTTGCCGGCCATCACTGCCCTGCTGTGTTTTACTTAGAAGAAAAGAACTGGGTTAGAGCGGATTTAAAAACTTTTGCAGAACAAGGTAAAAATGTGGGTTTGTTGGGACACAGGAAAAAAGAAATTTTTTAAGGATGCCTAAAAACACACAAAGCATTGAGCAGAAACAGAACATCATCGGCCAATCTGATATAATCAATTTCCTGTGGGTCAATTTGGTGTAAATCCACCATCGTTTACGGAAGCTCTCCCCAAATGTCTATTTTCAGATAGTGTGGTAACACTACAGTCCAGTACTAATGCTGAAATAAACCCACTTAAAGGACCAGCAGCGGTCATTAATTTTGGCAGAAGCAGCAAGTTCTTTGGAGCTGATTAATACCAACATTTAAGGCAAGTGAAGAATATCAGTCTATCAGGAGACTTCATCACCTTTCCCCCGCCCTTTTGTCAACATCAAGTACACAGTGCGGGATGCAGCAACAGATTTCCACTTGTCTTCTGTTAGGAACTACTGCCGTGCCACAGTTGTACGACTACAAACCTGTTACAGACAGCCCTGGGTGTTTAACAAGCCTAAGCAGAAGCACCATGATCGCAAGATTTTTTGCCTTGGGGAAGGTGGAGGGGGGAACTTCCTTTATGAAGATCCTCCCGGCTCTGAACATTGGACTCATGCCCTTTTTTTTCTTGATCTTATTTTCCAAAGTGAAATTCCAGCTAGCATATCCAAACTTCAGTGCTTTTTTTATTTAATTTTTTAAAATCACACATCTTTCCTGCCTATAGCTGCTAACGGAGCCTTACACAGTGTTACACTATCGCAAGAAAAACTTATTTTTACTTTTTAAAATGTGTACAAAAGCTGTAAGCTATTTTCAACACCGCCTGCTGGCTACATATTCCTAACACGATGAAATAACCTATGTTTTACATTGCTGCTTCTTACGTTCCTACACCGGGGAGGAAAAGTACTGATGTTCCTGTGAGCATTAGGGCCTGCATAACTCTCTGCACCTCATATTTAAACAGCAGTATTCCCAGTTGAACTTACACAGGTTTTTGCAGTGGCAAACTCCGACCCCTCTGTTCTGCGGTCTCTATAAAAGCCACCACGTGGAAGAGTGAAATAAGCACAAGTAAATCCTTGCAAAATTACAACTTAAGCGCTCAAACTGCAGGCTAAGTCCTGATAGGATGGTTTTGCCTAACATGAAATGGAACTGTCTGAGACCTAGAAAAACTAAACCCAGATTTCTTCCATCTCAGACGCTACTCCAAAAAGTCAAGATCACCATCCCTCCCAGGGTTTTTTTCCCCCCACTACAACATGCAAACCTCCTGATGGTTCAGTTCCTAGGGCAGCGCAGCAGTATCTATCAGCAGTATATTTTTCTAGTGTGCTGCACTTTTCATACATCGCTTCCCCAGCGCACACCTATAGGGCAAAGGCAAAGCTCGTTTCCCCACATACGTGCAGTAACTGCACAACCGCATCTGGATTTTCTCTGCATAAAGCGCCCATTATCTAAGCGAGCTAAGTGCTCATTAGCCACAGCGAACACTACAAATGGCCGAGGTCAGCTGACTGAAAGACTGACCTTTCTGAATATCATGCCTCCAAAATAAACCGCACCATCTACAGCGTTTGATGTTCTGGTTAATTGGAACCTCTTCTTCCTACATTTCGTCAAATGCAGTAAATGTCACCGCAAATTTTAAGTGACAAGAACTTGGAAGACACATTTAATTTCCCAGTGGCATGCAACAAACTAAACCACTGTTTGCACTGCGCTCGTTAGAGCTTATCTCAAAGGTCCCATACATAACAAGAATTGAGGAACATTCATTTACACATGAGCTCCTGCCCTTTGACCCGAGCGGTAGTTTAATTTACAATGCATAATGGGGCAACTGCAGAAGTAGCTGCGTAAAACTATGAAGACAAACACAGTAGTTGGAAACTCAGGACCAACAGCAGATTCTGCTCCTATCTGGCTGCTTTACCTCACCAAAGAGCCCACGTGTAACCCAAGGACAGGGCCAGGTCAAAACCTTCAGGCCAGCGTGAAGTTGCATCTCCCTGCGAGACGTATAGAAACCGACAGGCACTCAGGCTTGGGCACGTTCAGATACAGCCCACAGTTTTGACCCTCACCTTTTCTTCCCAATCTGTGTAACTTTCAGATATAGAAGCATTGAATACTCTCCTCCAGAAAAAAAACTTCCGATCTTGATGTGGATCGGCATCTTAATTCCTACCCTGAATGTCACATTTTGGGCCTCTAGGAAATACTATAGCTTCTGAAGTATTTTTCCATATGAAAAATCTCTTGTACTAAAAATTCTCTATTCCATCTTGGACTAAGAGTTCATCTCCTTCCATACACACTATACTCACCACAGTCCAGTAAACTGAAACAGTAATTAAAAAATATCCCAAGGAAAACACATCTCAGCACAGACAGTGATATTTAGGCAACCAATATTTTGGTCCTTCACTCGTCACTGCCCACGCTTCATTACTTCTGTACCATCTTGGCCAGTTTCCTCTTTAAGCCTTGCATAATTTAATACACACCTTCCCTTTCAATACATATCTTTATTTACACAAGCATACACTCACTCAAACACCAAAAAATTTATTTTTAGCATTAGCCAATTGCTCTTAATGTCTTAAACCCCAGTGCACCTTTCTAACATAGAGATCTTCAGCTGAAAAAACATCCTAAACGTCCTTCGGAAGACTAAACATAATTTTAAGCAAGCTTTACCACAAGCACCTTTTCACAGTCGCAGATGACGGAAAATACGACTCCACACCCATGATAAATGTCTCTTCCTTATTGGATGTAATGCCTGTCATTTAAGATACTCTTTTCCGTTCTGTCGGCTGCACGATACAAAATCATCACATAGTGTTTTGCTGTTTTGACAGCACCGTGGGGGTGGGCTGCACACAAGGTTTCACAGACAAAAGATAGATCAAGTCCTAACCCAGGTATAAAAGTCTCACATAGACATTAGAAAAACAATGAAAACTAACAACGGCAGCTAGATCAACCCAGGACTATCCATTGCCTTTTCATCTTCCCCCACAGCCTGTGATTAACACAGCCTTCTCCTTGGAGATTTCAAGGGTCTATCAGGCCAGACAAATAAGCATTCAGGCAAAAAGGAAAACGCAAAGTCACAGCCGTTACACCCATATAATCCATGCAAGAACTACATTATGGATATTATGGAGAGGATTCTGTGGACATACCTGTCCACAGCTACCCCTCTGGAGTTAGCAGGGCTACAGATACCCTATTCTTGGACAAAGAAAAGGCCGCTCATAAAAGAGCAAATATGGGCTTCTATTTTTGCTTTATCATTTCCACAATAAAAAATAAAAACAGCAATTGACAGTGTAACAGCAAGGTTCTTGTCTTACACCTGAATCAACTCTCCTTTCTCTTGTGATCACAGAGCTCATTTTGCCACCTATATTCGTGGTCTTAGCACTTGGCAGTCAGGGCCACGAAGCCACAGGCTGTCACTAACAAGACATCAGAATTTCAGCACTTCTCAAGAAGCCTTATGATAGACAGATTACATGATGAAAGGCCCCCCTCTCCCTTTTCCTCCCCCACATGACCACCGTGCCCTCTTCTGCCCTTTTCCCTGCCGCACGAGCCCCGAGCAGCATGCTCGTGCTGTACCTTGCTTTTGAGGCTACATCCCTTGCTGTATACTCACGCTTATTTGGATTCAAGACCGCACGTAATTGATGCCATCGTCTACATACAAATTCCGCAGCTGTTGCTTCAGCAAGTACTGGATGCTGAGCAACAGCAGCCTTCTACCGACTTCAAGGTCACCCGCACCTTCGCCTCTTCTGCGATAATACACCGCTGTCAAGGAAAGCGTAGCGGCACCCAACCTTCAGCCAGGCTAGATAGAGACAGCGTTAAGAAAGACCGCAGACTAGCACAGGAGAGTCACAGTACAGCCATTAAGAAGCACCAGTTAAGTATCTTGGGGAACAAGCCATAGAACCACTTCCCTAACTCTTCCAGCAGAAAGGCGAGCAATGTCAGATCGTTGCAAAGCTGGGGACAAAGTCATAACCAGAATGTAAGAACAAAGTCTTGAATCAAGCCTGCCAGAGTCATTTAGGTAATTGGAACATGACACATTTCATTCATCGTTAGCTCTGATATCTTTATGAACTTTTGCATACTCAAGGAGCAACCCACTAACTCAAATATCCCGCTCTGTCTTGCAGAGCCTACCCTAATTTACCACTGCCACTGGCCCGGGATCCTTACGGGTCAGGGCAATCAACCCACCTGCCCCCTTCTCCACAACCCCCACAGACCACGGCTTTCTCTGCTTTCCTTCAACAACTGGTAAGTCAGTAAAATTTAGCTAAGTCAATAAGAAGCCACACATGTATTTTCTAAGCATTCAGAGCTCTGTGTCTTATATCATTTCTGTGGTAGTTTTTTTTTTTTCCTCCGAAGAACATCTGCTGTGGCTCACACCAAAAAAACATCGAGCCCCGCACGCCGAGACAGCGGCCAGAAGCGGACACCTTGCAAAGGGTACAGGAATAAAGCAGGCACACGGGGTCATTCAGAGCACGCTCCCCGTCTCTTAACAACTCGCAGCTCTGGGACTTCTCGAGCTCAGGATGGCTTTTCTGTGTTTAACAACTCCCAATGGGTCTCCATTCCAGGCACTTGTCCAGACTTCCCCCGTGTCTGACAAGCCATCACTCAACTCGGTCAAACCTACCTGCAAACCTTTGCCTTGCTCCCCAGAGACCCCAACGGCTGCCTCGCTGCCCAGCCACACCTTCCATCTCGAGCACATAAAGTTATCTGGATATATCAACACAGACAGCTTGTCTAAGGATCCTCTGCCACCAAATCAAAGGTCCCTGTCCCCTCAATACATACAAGACAGACAGCAGACATATGACAGAGTAACTCTCATTCTCAGGCACAGTTCTGTCACAAGTTTGGAACCCACTGTGACATGGGAAGATTCTGACAAAACATAACCAAGGCAACTAGCCCCCACTGCTCCCGACTGCACCTTCTCACACTGCGAGCTCCTCGCCCAGGCTCCTGCCATCCTCACAGTGTTTAAGTGACACAGCGTGATTAAAGGCACCGCTGGGATTCTTTCTGACACAGCCTCCAGTCTTGTGCTCACAAAGGACACCAAATCGCACTTAGTCTGGTGAGGGATCAGCTCGTGCCTTAGAAGAAATGGAAATACATTTCCCTCTTTGCTGGTGGCCTACAGGTCATGAATTATTCAATTTGTTTTCTATAACTCTTCTGTTAACCTCTTCTGCAGAGCCTCAGGTCCCCCAGTTGGGAGCATCCCACATGGAACCACTGGTAGCTCTAGGAGACACAACATGATCAAGAGAAACAGAGGAGAGCTATTCCTTTCATTGCTGCACTTATAGCTCCATATAGAACATAGAGAAACCCAATTTCCCGTCCCATCCCTGCTACCTGCTGTGAAGCAGATAAGACCCTCCCCTAATCTGAGGGAGCCTGGAGCCCTCCTTGACTGTGTAACAGGAATAGTCATTATTTCTTCATTTCTTTCCATGCAACATCAGCATCTCTGAGCAGAAGCCAATTCTTAATGGATACAGGTCCCAGCACTATGGGTTCCAAGCACCCCGACACATCGTCCTGATGCTGTACGTCGTCTAGTGAAACAACAAGCTGATCCTTATTCAGGAGGAGACTCTCCCTTCCTCCCATCCTGCCCTGATCAGTGCTAAACTATTTCTGACAAACCTCCTTCCCGTTCCTACCCTCATAACTTCATCCCTCTCTGCAGAGCGATGCTGTGTCTTAAGAAATCAACTCCTAGAGGAGCTCTCTTGAGTCAAGCATCTTTATTGCTCTGCAAGAAGATAAAAAGCAAAAAGCAAAGAAAAAGGAGAGCAGGAAGGTACTTACAAATCTTCACTGCAAGGTCAGCCACTAATGCACTATGAAACTGTTAACAAAGAAATTTAAATTTAACACGTCCCTTGGGTGAAATCACGTACATTCCCTTATAGCCTCTGTCTCCTTTCCCCATCTGTCCCTTCGTCTCTGCACCGACTCCTGACAAGACAGACCTACTGAGACATGTCTGACTAAGCCTGGACAACTAGGAATGCTCTCTAAGAATTTGACAAGCATCCGATGAACATACCATTGACCCTCCCCCCTTCTCCTTCGCTCCAAATCCATTTAGATTTGGATTCCATCTTCACCCTGCTCTAAGTGACTTGCATTCATCACATCCCTTCTCTGGCCAGCTTCTTAAATAATTCTAGGCATTACAGTAGCCGGTACATTTCTTTTTTCATAGAAAATGAGCACGCTGCCACATGACCACGAAGATGCTGCTTCCAGTTCTAAACAGGGCTCAGCGTGCAGCAAGCCTTGACGCCAAGGCACCAGGATCAAGGCATTTCAAGTACCAGCAGCTCTTAACTCCAATTCTCTTTCAGCACAGCTTAGCCCTTTGCAACCAAATTATTTGGAAGCTGCAAGAAGCAACTACATAGCTTGAAACCTCTGCTCTTAGACTTCATTTGGGATGGAGAATGGCTTTCAGTATTGTCAGGTGAACAGATTACCTTGAGGTTCCTGTCCTTCCACACTTGCATCACCTAGCACACCCATTTCATACCCACCTACAAGCCATCGTCCCCCAAAGCAAGCTTGTCCGCTCCACGTTTTGCATTGCTGTTTGTCCTCACGCAAGTAATACAGGATTACAGCACCTGGATCCTTAACATGTCTGTTCTTACTGAGCAATAGAAATTGCCTCCTGCAAAGCTAACTGCTTAACATCGCCAAACAAACCATATTTGAAAGGGTTCAGTGAGAGCAAGTACCCACCTTACACATGACAAACGCGCTTTATACAGGGAGCAGCCTGAGAAGAAGTTAGAAGGTTACTCTTCAAGTTTTCCACCTTTGACTTTTCTTTGAGACTACTGCTCTCCCTTAAGTTTAAAACCACTGTCTCTCCCCTAAAACAGAAGTAACCCTGTTCAGACCTGACTTACGAGCAACTGACCAGAAAAGGAAGAAACAGTTCCTGTACCCTGGAAGAGCAAGCGCTCTATTTTGTCTCCATCACACAACTTTTTCCCCAAGAGACCAACAATTAATACCATCAGCTGTAGTGATGTTATTCAGAACAAATCCCTTGGAATCATTTCACTCACTCACGCGTTCCCAGGTGGCAACTTCTAGGCCCACGGACTGCGTATTACACAAAAAGTGCTATCAGAATAGCCAGTCTACAAAACACACAAAACTGACTAGGTTACATTGCTCCAGAGGCTAAAGAGCCTCAAACACTACAGATCAATTAGCTATCTCATAGAGAAGAAATCTTTTTCCATGCTCCCTTTTCAGGCAAACACTAGCTTTTCCACACCACTCTTCAGCTGAGGCCTACGTAAGAGCTGAACAGCGTAGGTGTTCTTGGCTCTGCCAGCGATGCCCCTCTGCCTCCCCTTACATCTTTTTCCCCAGCGTTTACCCGCTTCCTCCATTCCGACCGAAGGCTTGGCAACACAGCTCGCCTCGGTACTCTCATTTCTTCCAACACCATATACTACGGGGCCTAGACTCTGACTGCTATACATGCAGGCGGTGATAACAACAGACCGAAAAACGTCGACTCATTCCATACAGACTCCCACTTTCACCTAGAAGTTTGCAACCGTCTTTTCAGTCACTGTATATACCAGCAGTCTGCTGCTATTGCAGGGAAACTCTTTAGTCTCAGCGCAGAGCCTTACAGAACAAAACCCTGTTCATCTCTAGCCATCGCATTTACTCAGACATCATTTATTTTAAGTCCGCTGTGCTCTCTCTTCATTCTGCCTCAGGCCTAGATCAGGTCAAGTAGACCAACCCTAACCAGAAGCAAGAGCTCTCTAAAGCCTCTATTAGCCAAGTGCAGGCTTTTGTGCAACAGAAAGAAAGCCTCTCTAATGAGAGCTTTACTTCCAGCTCTTTGATTAAGCATAGTGGCCAGAACAGCAAAAGTGACAGAAACGTTCGCCGTGGGTCTGCAGTTTAGCCTGCGTAGCCAGCCCAAACAACTGCAGCTGATGGAATATGTGCATACGCGCTACATGATGAGAATACGAGAGAAAACTCGGGATAGGCAGGCATAGCTGCACCACGGTGCTGCCCATCGTTTACAGCGGTTACCTCCGAAAAAGCTGTACGTACAGTCTACTGAGCACTGTGGCCAGAGCTGCTGGCTTCGAGGTCTTTAAGTCACAGATGGTTTATCCAAAATAAAATGGTAGCAGTATAGAACTGCATAGATTTCCTTTGTTAACAGGAGCAAAGGAAGGGAAAGATGTACACAGAGTCATGAAAATATCATAGCAGTGGTAAAAATTACAAAAGGAAGTATAACTGTCGGTGAAAGCTGAGGTCATTGCCATAGAAATAATTTCAAGGATTTTTAGGAGTCAATATAAGGGGCGGGAGGGGAAAGGTTCATACTGCGTGGTTTCCGAGAGCAGCAAATAGAAAGTTCCTTTATAGGAAGACAAATCCCAACAGTAGTATTCTGGAAGAGAGAAATAGTAGAAGCCTGGGACTCTCTGTAGCTCTTGGAATTCCCTTTAGACATCCTAGAGCCATGGCAAACGCAGCGCTTCACAATCCTTTTGAGCCAAGACAGTCGGTGGTATATACCCGATACCTAGCCGCCTCTTATTGAAACAGCCATCACCTTATATTCACAGTAGTACTATTCTGCACATGCCAGGGCAATATTCCCTCCAAGTAGCGTGCCTGGAAACGAATGCACGACGGACAGTCGTCCTCCTCACCCCTGTGCAGGCACACAAACTCATTTAGAAGCAAGCTGTCCGTTTCCTTTATTAACTTCTAGCATAAAAGGCATTACTTTTCAGTAGCGCTAGCTTTCCCTCCAGAAGCTGAATCCTTCAATTTTCCCACGCTGACATCACACGCTGCTTTGTTTCTACACTTTGACCACTCCTGCAATCGGAAGCACTGAAATCTCTAAGAGGTGCAGTGCTCCTGCATTTTGGAGCCAAAGGCAGGGAAGAAAAAAAAGCCCGCTACATTTAATTCCCCTTTCTCCACAGCCATCAATGAATTCTCCCGTACTCGAGCGGAGCAGGTCCAGTCAGCATTACCACTTAGAGCATGTACCTCCTACTGAACCCAGACTTGAATACTTCACCCAGCAGAGACATTAAGAATTTAGTTACTCAAGGAAAACACATTTAATAGCTTCATCTTTGACAAAGCTCCTGGAAGCCCAAGTCCGCTGAAATCAATGTAAAGCATTAGATTCATCCGTAACGTTCTGCAGATACGCACCGCTACACTTCACTTTGGAAGCTGTGACTGTGTGTAACAGCCAGTGCTCGAATACAAGTAGTTGGACAAGTAGAAACAAGAGCTAAATGCTCGCCGTGAACAGCCACTTGTGTTTTCTTTAAACCATCCATAGTCATCGAGATGGTTCGTATGTACACTCTGCACCTTTAAAAATGGACTCAACTACAAGCCTTTGCTGCCTTTGTGCTGTCAGCTAGGATAATTTTTTTAAGTCATCCACTGCTGCACGTTACACATAATTGAAAAAATGATTTTGGATAGATATTACAATGCTCCAGTGACATTTCTTTCACTTGACCAGCGTTATCTGTAACAGCATCCATCTTCCTCAAGATTTGGTGCTGTAGACATTTGTCCTACCCAAACAAATTTCCGCAGTGGTAGACAATTTGTTTTACCTTTATTTTCTCCACCAAACATACCTCAGGGAAGTAAAACTTCCCTCCACGATAGACTCTTAAGTCTTCCCTACAGTTAGTTTATATACGTAGGAAGATACATCAGCTATTTCTTCCACTCAGAGAGCAGCCACCTCACGTTTTCCTGAAATTATCACACAGATTACTTACAGAGCGACTAATATGATTTTCCTTATTTAGAAATCAACAGATGTTTAATATTGCATGTTCTGTTTAGCCTGATTTGTGTCATGCTTGATGTGTCAAAGCTGACGGACTAGCCCCAGAAACAGCTGATGCTGTTGAGCCTGGCCCAGGACCGCTGTATTTGTACTGCAGGACGCTGAACAGCCGGACCAGAGGAAGCCAAGGCATTAACAACTAGGCATATTCTAATATTCATCTGGGAACTCCTGTGGGAGCCACGGGAACACAGCAGGGCTGAAATTCAAAGCTTTGCTTCACTTCCAAGTGCTACCTAGCTTGCCTTCAGGAGAACTTAGGCAAGGTCAGCTAGCGGAAAAGCAACCCAACGAGAGGAGTAACACTGCAAAACCATCAAGGAGCCCCTGCAGTTTGTTCCAGGGGTGGTTGGAATCCCAACGAACTGGGACCTCCTCACATGTCTAAAGCGAGGCTGGAGAAGAGGCTTCGGTCAAACATCAACCCTTGAGTGCAGTGCAAGGCTAACGACGTACTCTGAGTGACCTGCACTATTACACAAGATCAAACTCCACTTTCCCTGGCATAAACATTTATGACTTAAGATACAAAATTAAGTCATTCGCCAAGAGATACCCGAGGAGGTTAATCCAACTCAAAGCCCTTGGGAGAAGACTCCCTGGCACATGGCTACCAGACCAGTTTGGAGCAGTAAAAAAAAAATATCTTTATGGGTCCATTGGGCCAAGAGCAGCACCTAGGACTGGAAAACAAAGGAGAAGGAATGTTT
Organism: Butorides virescens; assembly: GCA_017310255.1. Classification (NCBI taxonomy): domain Eukaryota; kingdom Metazoa; phylum Chordata; class Aves; order Pelecaniformes; family Ardeidae; genus Butorides; species Butorides virescens. The sequence goes on from JADKXX010009907.1 coordinate 92,143, forward strand.
AGGGAACATTTACTCTCCACCTTGCCTAATGTGGTAACTGCCTAACACCACATCTCCCTAACAAGAGAGCTGTTCCATTGCCTTGCATTTTTAATCTCTCTCTTTGCTTAGATACCACACGGCCAGAGACATTAGTCAGAAAAATGCCCCTTGGTACCTTCAGGATCTATCCTGGCCTGAAGCACCTCAGAACACAGTTAATCACCTGCTCAGAATTAGGCCAGTACCAGAGTCCTTTGTCTCACCACAACTGTGTTGTCCTTCCTCCTGTCACATTTTCCCAGACAGCTAAATGAACATGATGAGTCACACAGAGACGGGATCCTTACGCTCTGCAGCCCTGCGGACTGAATTCCCAGCATGCTACAAGTTAAAGGCTCCTCCAACTTGCATCTCTTAAAGCCTAATAAAAATTATTTACAGTCTCTCTGGGCTATCTGGTTTAAGCCTCTCCAGCTCAAGTATGACACTTTCTGGGACACTATTAGGTTTCTTACGGCACTCTGACTAGCAATCACATCTGTACCTGACTGTCAGGGGACGCTCTTGGCTGGGCTGGCCACCTTGGTCTATTGCTGAGAGCTCTGAAATTTCTCAATTGAAACATTTGAAAGTTAATGAACCCTTCTAATACAAAGCTCCCACAGCTCAAGAGCTCTTTTATGAGCCCGACACATGGCGGATGCGTAGGAAAGCCTCACTTCAGGCAGGCCTCTCTTTTTAAAACATGCCAAAGCAGAAGGCCAGACACCACAAACGGATGACAGTCAAGAGCAGAAGGCACGACCCGCAGAAGGCCGGGACAGCTCTGCCGTATTACACTGTACTCAAGGCCTCAGCAAGTGCCTGGTGCTTTGCTACAGGTAAAGCTATTGCTTTAACTCATGAATGCTAACCATGAAGGAAAAAAAAAAAACAAAACAAAACAAAAAGACATCTCACTGAAGAACTAGTACATTACTATAGAACATGTCAAGCTACTCAGGTTTGAAGGCATGTGTACACAGGCTCAGATATCCCAGAAAACTATAAGCATATGAGAGAGCACACATAAGATTTTTCCCTTTCATCGTAATGAAACCCCTGAACAGTCCCTGTGGTGGGGTAGTTTTTCCACCTCTCACAGAGAGAAATGCAAAGTTTTAAATGGGGCCAACAATAAATTGCAGGCACTTAGTGGAGGAATACGTGGCTGTTACAAATGGTAACCCCCTCTTAACTCTCTGAAAACAGTCGACTCGCAGCCATTGTACAAACACAAAACAAATATAACAAAGAAACCTCTGGAGTCAGCTACAAAGAAATGCCGTGGGGAATAAAAAGCTTTTCAAAGCAACAATTTACTTCGGTAATTTAATTTGAACTTCGATTCATGCTTCAGGGACATCTTTGTCTTGCAAAACTTGTACCTTCAAGTAGTGGGATCTAGAAGTAGAGCCCGGCTACGGTAATCACTCCCCAGTTCTACCCCTATGTACCACGCAACTGTTTGCACATCCATTTTTGAACCACCGGAACACATCAGTACTCCAGCACGTGGTTTCAGATACAGAGAACTACTAGACATGTTTACAGGCATTTGACAAGTTCTTCAGCAGAAGGCAAGAGCAGAAGACTGCACAAAGGAAACCCAATGCCTCTGTCCCAGAAGCACAACCTTCCTCCACCTTCTGCTCAATTCAGTTAACCGCTCCCCTCCCCACTACCTTGCCCAAGTGACACTGCCAGGCCCAGGGACACCACTGCGCTTAACCAGGAGCACTGAAACGGGATCAGATGGGTACATCCCCCCACGCACACATAAACTGCAGGGCAGTCCGGGCTACCTTTGCAGTGGAACAGGAAAGGACCCGCTTTTGTCTTTCCATTTGCAGGTTTTCTTTTTTCGCCTCTTTTTAATTGCTAAGCCTGCAGTTGGGGTTGAGAATGGGGAGGGGGGGAAGGGAAGAGAATCTGGTGAACAGCTGGGGCCCATCACTTTTCATTGCAGGTCTTGGAGAGATGTGGTTGACAGAGTGATGCACAGAGGCTGTCCCAGTTAATGACTTCACCATTCTCCATCATTATCCCCATCATTAGGAAATTAGGAGGACAGAAGGTATTTACTGTAAACCTGCCACCTCCCAAGGAGAGATAAATAGAAACTGATAAATGGGATCTTCTGGTGCTGTTCGTCTATTAACCTTCTGCTTCCCAGTTTAGGCATATGCATGCTATCCTGCCATTAATATCCAGTAATTGGCATAGCAGCGGGCAACACAAACCTACCTTTAGCATACGAACATCTCCTGTGCTGCACACAAGTGCACAACTACACTTACATCAAAGCTCTGCTAACCAGGCCAGCTAAGAGCTCCTGCGCAGTTGCTTACACTTGAGCTCTGAGGTCGGGTTTACCTGTCAGACACGGTGGGTCGTAAGACGAGGCACCAATTTGGTCAGAGGAAGCTTAAGAGAAGGAGCCGTGGCGAGACAGACTGTGTGTGCATGACCTCCCCTCCACAGAAGCAACACAGCAGCAAGTAGATATACTTGTGCCTCTGGCCGAGGTGCTATCGGTTCTATCAGCCTACCTCTAAACGCAGCTCACGAACGCCTCCAGGGAAGAGCGCCCCACTTCAATGCGATCTCTAAACACCAACAGAAGAAGGATTTTCCTCACCGGCTTGAAGCAAACTGTTCTGCAAACCGTTAAAAACAAAGCAAGCTTCAGGGGGCTCAAAATGTATGAACTTACTTCCTAGTCAAAAAGCAGCCAACATTTCAGCAGCTTCTTCGACTAACGCTTCTGCGGCGCTCCCTCGCCGCGCAGGAGGAGCTCTTTGCTGACTTGCTTTACCCCCAGAAGACTACATCTCTCAGAAAGCACTAAGACCAGGTAAATTGAGCCACCGCCTCCTTCCTCAGCTAACAAGTCCGGTGAGGCTGAAGCAAGTCCATATTCAGAGAAACCAGGATTTTACCTGAACCAGCCCCCCCACCCCACAACCACACAGAGAAAGCAGGCCCACTTGCAACTAAGTGCTCTCTAAATCCATTTCTTACACCTGGAACATCACACCTCTACTTGGGCAAACCTCACCCCACCGCTGCTTTCCTCTGTCTATTACTTGACATTAGTAATTGCTTTTACTTACCCTACCTCTAGGCATTTTCCTTTCAACCAGCATTACAGTTTGCAGTTCGCATGATGTGCGGGTAACTACAGCTCAGTGACACCAGCTAAGACGACAGCTGCATTTCTGACAATGAACAAGGTAAGCCACAAGTTTCCATCAACTCTGAGACAAGTCTTAAGAAGACTCCCACTTTATTATGGACATTTTGAACAGCACCCAACCTTTTTCAGAAGCGCAGGGAGAGCGGAAGGCCTGTTCTTGCACGCGCTATCCTAGCAAGCAGGTCACCTGCTCTACGTCGGATGGACGGCTCCAGTAACTTAGAATGCAAGTACTTCTCTCTCCTAAGCTCAGGTAACATCTGTGGCTGCATGCTCGCATACAGATAACGTTTTTCAGGGTCTTACAGTCAATAAGCCTTCTTAACTGGAAAGGGAAAAGAAAGTGTTTGAAATCACAGACGTTCTGGGGTTTGAAAGAGGTTAAATAGCTTGCTTCTTCAAATAATTCAGCAGCAACATCGCTAAGTCAGGACATGAAAGCAGGACGTAAAATCAGATGGTGTCCTGAATAAACTGCCATGGAACTCAAGGGGTGCAGAGGCCTAACACAAACCGCAGCTGTATTGCAACAGCTATCACCCTCGATAAAAAAAAAAAAAAAAAAAAAAAGAAAAAAAACCAAAAACCAAACAAAACCAAAAACCTGAGAGGGTCACAATCCCAGTTCAAAGAGCCTGGCATATTTTCAGTTGTCTGTATGGCATCATTGAAACAATTCCAAAGCCAAGTAACTTTTTTCTTATTTGCATATAACCTGGGCAAAAAATGACAGGTCTAGTCTCAATTCATTGAAGCATAGAAAAAGAAAGACTTTCTAATTTCAAATATTTAATGGACATACCAAAAAAAAAAGCCAAAAACTCCACTGCTGCTTCCTGACACAGGCGTCAGGACCCAAGGGAATCTCTGCTTACAACATGAAAAAAATATACAGCCTTTAACTTTGTGAAAGTAGGCGGCCAGCTGAAATACAGAAAAACCACTCCCCTTACTGAAAAACACTGTGCCCAGACAGCCTGTGTGCAAAGGCCACGTCAAGTACTGCCCCCGCAGGGTGACTTCCTTTACTCAGAGTTCATACCTCCAAGCCTTAAGATGTACGGGACCATACTTTAGTTGGTGTTGGAAAGCAAGTATAATTTTTTTCCCCAGTACACACGCCTTTGATGCCACCAGGCACAACAACTCCGTCTTGTTCCAGCCTTTCCCCTTTCACGCAAGGCAGAGTAAAGCTCTGGCATCAGCGGGAAAATCCATGCTACCGCTACACATTTTAAGGCTTCCCACAGCCATCAGATTTAAGACAGTACTACTAAAAAACTACTCCAGTCTGAACTCAAGTTGTGTGCGGGACCACTGAGCCCAGTTACCTCCCCCCCTTCATCCAAACCACCCCTCCCAAAGCCAGCCTAGTGACTAGAACAAATCACAAAGCTTAAAAACCACTTGCACAGCTCGAGTGGTTCAACCCACCGCACGCACGGGAACGCAGAGCCAACAACTCTGCCCAACCCTCTCTCACCATCTTTTACCACGGCCCAGAGAGGCAAGACCACACGTGGATATACAACGAGCACAGTGCCGGTGGCTAGTCTGCAGGTACAAGTTGTGTTTGCTCCTTCTAAAAACACTATCTTGTACACATTTATTTGGTGCAGGAGACTAATGAAAACGTGACTGTGATCCTGAGTTCTAACAGTAACACAAGTATTAATTTCCATCTGTCTAGGCAACTGGCAGTGTCCATCAATTATGGCGATAGCCAACTAACAGTTGCAGCTGCAAAATAAAAAAAAAGCAGAATTAACATTTCAAGTCACTGTCATTCACCTGAATTTTTTACAGTTGTAATTAGCAAGCTGCAGAAGCTGTCAACAATCAACATCAGCCAATCTGTCTGCACCAGGAACCCAACTGCCTGCCAGAAATTGTCTTCGACAGGTTTTTTTTTCTCCCCTTGCTTCCCCCCATTAAATTTTTTCCATCATCTTCACCACCAGTCACTAGAATTGAATGTGTCAAAACAGAGAGAGACAGAATGACTGACACTTAACTGATAGAGTCATAATTATTTCCCTTCTTCAAAGCTCAGTACAGAAATGAGCTGCTGTCTCTCTCTCCCCATGACTCGGTTTCCCTGTCAGCACAGGAACAATACTGCAGCCCCTTCACAAAATGTGACCCTTACCTAACCCTAAACATTTCTCACTTGGCAATACTAACATATTACAAGTAACATTCCTCAGGACCAACTCTCTGATGAGCACGCACAACTGCATCCCATTTCTCAGCTCAGGAGCTCGTTACACCCTTTACAATACCCACCTGTTCCATTTACTGGGACAGCAGAGCCCCCAGGACAACTCCGGTCAGAAACACCCAAACACCTGGTGCTTTAATTCCTTTTTTCTGTTGCACTGTGCCACGAAAACAGGAAACAAAAACACCCCACCCAAAACTTAAATAAAACCCAAACATTTGCTCATTTCAGTGTTAGGCAGAAACTGACACTTTTTAAACACCTGAAAGTATACATAACTTTCTCTCTCAGAAAGAAACATTGTAAGGCAAAATAAACATCCCTAACCAGTACTGCTCTACTTCCAATGGGAAGTTTTGCTGTTTGTTGGGTTTGAGATTTTTTATTGGGTTGTTTGGTTTTTTTTAAATACCCCCCACCCCCCATTTTTAAAGCTATTTATCCTCCTTGAAACCAAATTGTGGCACAAACAATATATAATTCCCTACCACTAAGTGTTTATTTTTAACCCTTACATTTGCAGTACCAGACATCAAATTACATGACACATACTGTAAGTAGACGTGAACAATTGTAAAATACTTGGGATAGCTTGCTCTCACAGAAGCAACACCTCATACAATTAACTATTAATTGAAGTCATTTTACATGGATGAGCTCTCCCTACCTACTGGAGCAGCGCCGAGGTCATCTCAAACATCGTGACCAAAGAGATCTCTGCACAGCAGGGGATAACCTTTAAAACAAAATACTGCACTGAAAGGAAGCTACAACAGTCCACTCCAGACACATACACTGCCACCTGACCTCTATTTAATGCATTAATTAAAGTGCTAGTTGAGCAACCAGAATGAAGGGATAGTCACAGCAGAAAAGTAAGGAGAGTCTCAACAATTTTTAAAACCACCAACATGGAAAGCCACAAACATGCGCCAATTCCATTTCTTAAGGAACCACTGTAAATAGATTTCATACACAGTTTTCGCATAGATATTTACAAACCTGGTAGAGTTAATCTAGGATTTATGAATTACTGCATGGCACATTAGCGCAGTAAGAGACAACCAGCATTGGAACAGTATAGAGGGCAGTACCCAAAACCCTTCCCTGCTTCTTTTACACAGAAAACATTCATAAACTGGCAAATAATGAGAAAGATCCAGTTGTTAAAATTAAATATCTGAAGAGCAGGTTTAGAGGGAAATATCTTCAGCACAAACCTTCCTTACCTACCCAAAAGCATAGCAGATAACTACAAATTAAAAGCAAACTACTACCGCAGAAAAAGAGAGACTTAGAGCCTTTTCGTGCAGGCAGAGGCACCGCACAGTATCACGCAGAGTTAACCTATTTTGCAAAAACACAAAAGGTCACATAAATCCCTTCTTTACAAGCTGGACTGGAAGATACAGAAACGTTTCCAGCCCCTCCCCGTGGGGCAGAGCCCGCTCCCTCCCCGTGCCCTGTGTCTCTAAGCACAGCTTCCCCACAGGGCTACCCCCCACGCCTTCCCTCCAACGCGGCCTGCAAGCCTCCGCTCCCAGAGCCGGTGGGAAAGACCCGAGACCGCTAAAACTTGTTCGGGAGCAAGAATCTCAGACCAGGACGGGGCCTCCCCGGGCACCCACGCCAAGGCCCCCCACCCGGGCCCCGGGAAGCGCTCCCTGCCCAGGCAGCTGCCGTTTGCTTACCGAGAACGGCCGCTGGGGACGCCCGGGGACGGGGACGCCCAAGCCGGCTGCCCTCCCCGCAGGCCGCTTCCAGAACGTTCCGCCGCCGCCCCACAGCCGAGCCAGCAGCCCCCGCTGGGCGGAGCGGGCGGGCGGAACCCCCCCGCCCTCATGCTGCCGGCCGGAGGGCCCCGCCGGGCCGCCCCCC